>PVLA01011373.1:0-53756 GCA_004027455.1 Hydrochoerus hydrochaeris
GAATACTGAATTACAAATGAATACTTGAAACATAGTCTGTTTATACACTAGAGACTGTTTGTAGCTACATATTTTTCAGGGATATCAATGTTCTTGAATTCATTTGCCTAAACATAATATGGTTATACATTTCACTGCACCTACAATATTATTATTGTTGGTCCAGTAAAAAGAAACAGAACTTAATTAGCATCTGTTTTCAGTGTATTTGCAAAATCTCTTTATTTCCTTGGGAAAAAAAACAATCACCTAGCAGTACTAATACATCATAATGCTCAGCACAAATTTCACTTCTACACATGAAAATATTAAACTTCAAAGTGTTTTCATAGTTTAAGCTTTAGTTTTTATATTCATTTCAAATGGAAGCAAAATTTGCTCACTTATTTCTGTTTAATTTAAATTTATTACCTCAACTGAAAACAAATAATACTTTGGTTTTTCTTTTCAATAATTCATTATCTTTCTCTGACCTACAATTGTTGTTTACATAAAAAGATGGCTTGTATTCATCCAGCACACATCTTTGTATAAAGAGTACAACAATAAAGCTTTTATTTTAATGTAATAAACTTAGTAGCTACCAATTATATGTAAAAACATGAACCACTCCATCTAAAAGTCAATTAAGTTTGAAACAGAAATTTGTGCTCCTTTCTGTCAACCTATAGAATTTGCTAGAATGTATCTAATATCTTTATCCATATTATTCAATCTCAAGAAAAAAAGTACTCATTTGGAGCAAAATATCAAAAAATACTAGATGAATTCAATACAGGGCAAAATGTCAAGAAATAGACTAATATATTAGTGACACAGTATAGAACAAAAGATATCAGTCTGAGTGAGACAAATATAGATTCAAAGCCCACTTTGTCATCTTATTAACTGTGTGATTTTTTTTTAAGACATGGCTAATTAGCCTCTCAGCCACAATGTCTTCACAGTAAAACAATGCCTGCCTCTGAAACTGATGCTAGGCCGGTCCACAGAGTTAAAGCCTTACTGGTTAGGAAATAGTGAAGCACTTCCATAGATGGGTGAAAAGGCCATTGCCATGAGGTTAACAATTCTTATGTCCCATTCCACACTAGTAACTCCAGACCTCACCAAATTCAGGGAACATTGATACCTCACCAACTACAAGGAGACTTCTAGAAGTCTACTCCAGTATGGCCATGCTGATTGGTCAGTACCAAGTGGTTGTTAAATACTTTTAATATCGCCCCATACCTATATCATATAAGATGTTTCAGGATTTAGTGAGATAGCAACACCTTCCATTTAGTAAATATCTATGTTGAGTAACAGACTATCTAATCTGTGCCCTATCCCACCATGCTGATTGTGTCCACCGTGATTTACCAGGAAAACCCCTCATTTGGTAAGGTCATGGAAGCTTTTCCTCCCCAATTATTTTCTCCTTCCTTAGACTGCTGGCAATGCTGAATAGATGTCCTTAGTAAAAATATGTTTTGCAATCTTAAAATGCAAGAAAAATAAACCATTAAAATTAAATTAAAATTGTTATTAGACTTAATTTGAATTTTAAGATGACTTACTTCTTACTTTTGTGTCAATCTGTTTGATTAATGAAAGTGTGTACATTTTTTCTGTTTCCATGGTTGTTGACAAAAACAATCATATGTTAGACATATAAAATTAGAATGAGAAAAAGATTTGATTCAGCATAACTAACTATAAAGCATTAACCTAAGTTATCATGATGTCTTTGTTTCAGGCACAGAAAGGCTAGGAAGAACGAATAAAATTAATTCCCTTTCGCCAAGTTGATGATTCCCCAAAATGGCTAATTTAGAAGTACAAAAATCTAGAACAATATAAATATTTGACTTTGAAAAGACCAAGTGTGCAATTAAACAAATATATGCACTGCATAGATGTCTGCTTCCTTCCCCGGTTTACTGCTCCTCCCTTTTAGTGTGGAATGATAATATAAATGTACATCCATACGTATTTCTGCTCATCCCTTCCCTGTGTGCTTCTGGCCTAATAGGGCACAATTAGTGTAGACTATTAGGTGAGGCAGAAAGGGAGTATCCGATCAATCAGATTTACTATAGAAACAGTAGGTGTTGCCACTTCTAGCCATTTTTGCGTGTACTGTTAGGAATTAAATCATAGCATTAGCTGGGCACTGTTTGGCTAGGGAAACCCAGGAGGTCATCAGTTTATGTCCCCACCCTCCAGACAAGTGGCAGGTGGAGCAGCACTAGCCACTGCTAATGCCACAAGCTGGAGGCTCTGGTCAGTAGATGAGAATTTACAGGGCTTTGTTTTTTTTAATTCATCAGGCCATATGCTGCCAGGCTCTCATGCAAATAGACAAAATTACAAATAATAAAAAAGAACCAACTGTTTTAGCATTTGGCTGTTTTCTGTCATCATTGCCATCTAGGTGAGAGGCCAGTTAATGAAAGAGGGGTCTTGGACTCCCAGTGACATCAACCTAAAGGGAAAGATACTTCAAAATCCAAGCTGCATTCAAGCCATGTTAAACCTCTGCCCTAGGGTGCCTTGGTGCCAAGTGTCTATTTGGCTGCAAAGCAGGGAAGCCTGGCCATCCAGCTGGCCTGGAGCTTGGGCAAACGTCTCCAGTGCTCCCTGCAGCTGAGGCCCATTGTCCAGTAATAGGAGAAGAGAGAAAAGGTTAAGTTCCACTTAGGTTGGGTTAAGTTGGGGCACAGGGGTGTATCAGACTCAAACGTACTTTGAATAAGCAGCTTTAAAAATAGAAAAGATTAGCAAATGCATTTTCAATTTTAAAATAACAAGATAATTAGCATTTGTAAGCTGTTTGAAAAGCTCCAACTCCTTAATATCAAAGACTGCAAGAAAATCTCTCCAAGTAGAGTCTACATGCTTCCAAAGATGCTTGCATTTAAAATTAAAATGTTGCTAAACTTTTGTATAATTTCTGCTATTGCTCTGCTCATAGTGATTATCAACTCTCCATTCTGTATGAATAGAGAATTTTGCACTTGAGAGAATTCACACATTTTCCCCTCATTTTAAGACAGTAACCTCCAACCAGAAACTGAGGTAGACAGACTTGCGTTCATATCAATATGTATATATTTAAAATAATTCTGTTTTAGAAATATCGTGCTTATGTTCACTTGCACCTCTACAAGGCTACTTTGAAACCATAATTTGCATATCTTTAAAGACAACTCAAAATCAGTCATACTCAGTTAATGAGAGTCAAAATAAAGGTATCACAGAAATATGTATATGGTACATATGATACTGGGAAAAGTTCATGATGGGCCTTCTTGCAAGGGTGCCCACGAAGAGTGATTTACCTATGGGAACCAAGACATAACAAATGTCTTGCTGACAACAAAAATAAATTTTTTTGTCCTGTTTTCCCAACAGTGTTACCCAAACCTGTGCCCTTAGCAGCTCACTGTGTTTGCTTTTACCACTGGCTCCTTATAAGTTGAAGTATGACTGCTAAACACACCTGGGCTTTATCTGTCAGCAATGGTTCTCAGATCTGGTGGAAGGCAAAATGTAATGGAAGGCTGTAAAGATTCGATTCTAATAAACAATCATAGATACATTCCACTAAAATAACAGCTTTTCTACAAAGAAATAGTATTATTTCATAAAGGAAATTAATGTTGTTAGAAAAATTTGTTCATAGTAAAGGAAAATAAAAGGACAATGAAAAATAATGTCTTCTTCAATTTTTTAAGACAAGACTCTTATGACAGAAGAAAATAAGAGCTATTGTCAGTGTTTGTCTTCATGTACTTCAAATCAATTTGAATGTTTTCAATTTTAAAAATTATAAGAAAATTAGCAGTTGAAAATTTCCAACTCTTTACTATCAGAAACAGCAAGAAAATGTCTCTGAGCAGATTCTAACCTCTTCCCAAAATGCTACATTTAAAATTACAGTGTTTCTAGAATTTTGAATAATTTTTTGCTGTTGCTATATTCAAAATTATCATCAACTTTTCAGTGTGTATTGATGGAAAGGGCTTACTTCACCCGGAGACCAAATTTATTGGTGCTGCCCACCATGTAATGTCTTACAAGGAAAGAGCTACCTTTCTAATACATTTAATGAAACTAAGAAAGCAGCATCTGAATCAACCTTCACCAGAATGTATGTTGAAGCATACAGTAATTCAGTCAGTCCACAAAGAATAAAACACAAGATTTTCAGGCACATTCATGTTATGAGAAACCACGTAAACGAGGTGTGAAAAGATAGGTAATACTCCACTATCTCAGTAGGAAATTTCAAGATATATTACTTTTCACAATATTAAAATTTACACTTCACATTTAAGATGCTGAGTATGGGGCACACACCTATAATCCCAGCACTTGGGAAGCCGAGGCAGGAGGTTGCCGGCAAATTTGAGGCCACGCTGGGCTACATAGTAAGTTTAAGACCACACTGAACTACACAGCTAGATCCTATCCCCCACCACAAAATTTTTAAATGATACTCTTCTGTCATAGGAAAGCACATTCCCAAAACAGGCAAGTTTATTTACATGATGTAAAAATGTACCTGTGTCACTATGTGTTCAAGTATAACAATCATAATTTTCAGTAAGAAAATGGCTTGAAGCTCAACATTACAAAGACAAAGCATATAACTTACTGACAAAAGCCCTGTTCTTAATTAGATGAAGTACTAAAGTCATAAATACACAAAATATAAATTGTTCTCATATACAGGGTGCAAAATACATAATCATTTCTTCTTTTTTAGCATTAAATTATTATTTTAAGTTAAATGTATTCTAAACTGATATATAACAAACAAAATGTTACCTATTTATAGGGTGATGATATTTTGATACATGTACGCATTGTGTAATGTTTAAATTAATTTAAACATATTTATCTTCTCAAACATGATTTCTTCATGGCAAAACCTCTTGAAATGCTTTCTATCTTTCTAACGTGTGCAGTGTATAATTATCTATAGTCATTCTACTATGCAACAACAGAATTTCTTGCTTCTGTCTCACTTAGTACAGTTGACACCCTTCCCTGTCCTTCCCTTCTTCTTACTCTAGCTGGCCTCTGATAATCATCATTCTACACTCAACTGTTATGAAACCAGCTTTTTTAGATGGCACACATCTTTCCATACTGTACCTGGCTTACTTTATCAGCATAATGATCTCACCCCAGCCATTCTGTTACAAATGACAGGAGTTCATTGTTTTTATGGATAAACTGTATTCCATTTGTATATGTATCACATGTTTTTCATACACCGTCAGTTGATGGGCACTTGGGTTATTTCTGTTTCTTAGCTACTCTAAACACTGCTATGACGAACACTGGAGAGCTGTTTTCAAATAATGGTTTCATTTCCTTTGGATATATACCCAATAGCAGGATTGCTGCATCATATAGTAGTTCCATTTTTAAATTTTTGAGGAACATTCATATTTTTGCTTCATTACCTCGTCTATTTAAATGATAAATTCAACCACCATTTCATTCTATTAAACTCCTATTAATATACTCTTGTTATTCAAGTTATTTCAAAATATAAAGAGGCTGCACTTGAAGGCAAATTAATTCATTTCTCCATTCAACAAATACTTATTGGACTCCCCGTTATGTATCAGGCACTCGCTATGCTCAGCAAAGGCCAGATACCTGTGATCAAGAAACTGATTTTTACAGCAACAAACCCGAAAGAAGAAAATGAATAAACAAGCTGCCTAGACATTGTGCTAAGAGCTATAACATATGATTAACTGGTTGAGAAGAGCCATTTTAGATATCTGAGGTTGATAGTTTCTGTGGTGTGAAAAGCATAATATCATTTGCTTATGAAATATTTATAAACACAAAATCTTTTTAGAGCTAAATAAGGCCTTAGAAATCATTCCATGTTATTGCCTCACTTTATAGGACAAAATTGAAGTTTGAGTAGGCTAAGTGGCTTACCTAATGTCCCATGGCTAGCTGAGTAGTTAGATTTCATTGGTAAAAAGTAAAGGAGAAAGCATCAGCATCATCACATATATTAATTTGCTAATTACTCCACAGTAGTGAGACATGCAATCTAAATTGTATCACTAAATCTGGTTACTAATATAGTTACAGTGGGAAGAAACTATACAAACAATGGACTGTATCTAATTAGATTATTTCATAACTCTTATGAGGCATATGAACCTGGATATTTAATATCAAGTTCCCATTTCATTCTTCTATAATAATGTTTTTTTTTCTTTCCAGAATGATTTAAGGTTATTTCTTTGGATACTATTTTCATATGCAGATGCATAGAAAGCAACAACAACAAAATGTTCTCCTAAACTTTGTTTAAAAATCATCATAAAATTAAAAAATATGTAGAACTAGATTACTAAATTAATAATACTACAGAGATAAAACCATTGAATGCCTCTAAGGCAGTTTATCATTATTTTCATAATTTCATCTTTAAACAAATTAGAATGGAAAATGTAAAAATGTATTATTATAATTCTTTTAGAGATAAGAAACAGATTTAAAGTGAGTAAGGTCACACAGCTAGTAAGCATCGAAAGGGGCTGAAATGTAGCATCTTTCTCCTAACCTTAATGTGTCTTTACTAGACCATCTACTCCTTCTCAGGCATTTGTTGAAGCCATTATGTATTTAATAAAGTGCTAAGGGAAGCTATTAAGAAAGAGATGTTACTGGCCCTTTAAAAGTTCATAGTTTAACTATAAATATCACTGTACACAGACACACACATATATACACATACACACACATACCCTAATATGGATAAGTTACCTGAAAAAAGCAGAATCCCTCAGCAGCCAGAACTTTCTACACAGTATCTCCTTCACAAACATCTCTAAAAAAATGTCCATTAGTACATTTCAAGCCATTAATAATTCCCAGTGTTGGACAGTTATGTGGCTCATTTATCTTCTTGCTAAGAATACACAAAGAATATCTGTGAGCAGTTATAACAGATTAGTCAGGTTCCACCAATAAGTGAAATGCAGTAAATTCAAACTATAATGGAGATACTCTAAGATAGAGAAGTCCCCAGGCATCAAAATAGTTTCATTAACTAGGTAATGTTTCCTAACAGGTCAAAGAAATCCCTACTGAAAGATCCATGACCCCATACTTTGGCAAGTAGCATTGCTGTTATGAGCCTAGCTCAATACAATGGCCCTACACAAGCGAGTTTGACTTGGGTCTGCCAATCGCTCACTCTGCGATATATGTGAAGAGCTCAAAAATACCCCATTAAATCAGGTGGTTCAGGGGCATTTCATGAGCCTGACTTCTAGAACAAGCATAGATAATTAATAAGGCTGACAGAGCCCATTATTTTTACACTCAAGTGCATCACATTAAATTAACAGACAGAGGCCAAATGATGTGTGACATTTTTTCCACTGATAATCATTTATACGGTGCCACCTTCACTACCACGTCCCTCTCTTCCTTGGGCTAGCCTCCAACAGCCAGTCACTGTGAAGGCTTTCAATCAGTTCCCAGTTTTTTGCTTGTTTTTTTCTTAACTGGGAAAGCTATTTTGAGTTTTTCTCATTGATGATACTCTGGTGTGATGGGAAAGAAGCTTGAATGAAAATATTATTAGCAGAAAGAGAGATACACTACAGAGCTGACACTACTGAAGGCAGTCAAAGGATGTCTACTGCATTTAGAAAAAAAAAACATAGCCTTGACTTTAAGGTTAGAAAAATAATTTTGACTTTGCCTTCCTATTTTCATAGAGTATTTCTTGATTCTAAGGAACTAGCTCATAGAACACAAATATCCTTCAAGGAATAAAGGAAAGATATTCTTACTTGATCTCTACTGTCTAATGATTTGATGTGATGTTTTATAACTTTTGTACATGCAAAACAATCCACCTTAGAACTTCTATCATCAGTAATGATAGAATACACTCACATATCCAGTGACTATCATCACTGAAATAATTAAAAGACGATTGTTTAAATTACATAACTCATATGTTAGGAAATCTTACTGCAGAACAATGAAAAGTACTGGAGACAAACACACTCCATGGTAAACGTTTGCTGCCATCGCAGTCGTTAGAAGGAACCCTAAAGGCAATGCTACAGTCATAAATTTAGAATTTTCGGTTTACAAATAAGTAAAAATATTCTTACTTTGTAGTCACTTGGTCTTTTTTTCCTTTGTTCCTTCCTTCTGTCTTCTTCTTTTCATTTTTTTTTTTACCTAAAACATTATTACCAGAAATTGGCCACTTGACTTATTTATGGTTCCAGATGACCTGCATAAGTAAAATATCAAATCTACCTTTAAATGCTGAAGACTTGCCATCAAGGAAATATTTACCTACCATATGATTCATATTTATAATGCAACACCTTTACCTATCATCCTCAAAGTAGACAAACGTATTATTTTTTAAAGTGTATACATACTAATGTCCACGCAACCAGTAATCATTTTGAGAATAGTCTCTTAGCTATGCAGAAAAGCCTCACACCAGAATATGGCCTGTGTAAATTACACAAAGATCACTTAGTTTTAAAAATACCATCCTGAATGATTAGATCAATTAACTTTCTAAGTTTGCTATGAAACTTTGACCTATAGACCCTAACTCCAATCAGCAAATGCTTCTCTCATGCCTTACATAGCCTCACATACTTCCCTATACTTATTGATGAAGAAAATAAAATTCAAGAGTTATCAATCAAGTTATTTCAAAGCATTTCATTCCGAGAAAAACATAGGTTCTTCTCACCACTGTGCTGATATATTTGAAACATTGCCACTGAAATTATTTCGGCAGTGTTCCTGCTCTTTGCAAGGTAGTTTGTCCGAGACACTGCTCTAGGCTCTATGTCTTACTGATTAACTCTGTCATTTATTGGAGAGCTGGAGGCTTCTCCCTGTCAGCTCAGGTTTGTGTGCAGATAAGTCATGTGTTTAAAGCCCACTGAACGCCACCCTAACAGATGTCCATGAAACAAAAGGCTATGGATGTCACTTTTAAAGCGTCTCAGAAATGTAATCATTTGCTGAGGTGATCTTAAGGGTGATCTTAATAACCAAATGTAGATTCTTGATGATCATTCCAAGCTGATGAGTTAACACAGAATTGGCCCCACATTCTTTCAGACCTGTAGGTACAGTGCCTGAGGAGAGGACTGATATCATATGAGGACAGAAGCCACCCAATATACTAATTTAAAAAGATAAAATTGAAAAGGCCACTAGTCTCTCAATATTACCTTTATTGACTTAAGATATAATGGTGTTTTCAGAAAAATTCTGAAGGAGGTTAACAGAAAATATGATTAAAAGTAGGTAAAGACACCACAGATAAGCTTCATTTCTTCATAATCTCATTGTTTTGTTTTTTATTTTTTATTTAACTTTATTTTTTCGAGATAGGGTCTCACTATATAGCGCAGGCTAGCTTTGAATTCATTATGTAGTACAGGCTGGCCTCGAATCAGGATGATACTCTTACCTCAGCCTCTAGAGTACTGAGATTATAGGCATGCAGCACCATTCCTAGCTTCTCATGATTTAGTGAAGGACTCCTTTCGATTATAAAAATATAACTCTATGTAGATAAAAATATAAGCAGCCCTTTCTCACAAAATAACATTCTCCACTAATTTTGAAGCAACATGATTGCTAGTTCTAGATTATCTAGATGCATTTGGGAAAAATTGGTATACATAAAACCATTGTGCCTTAATTTGTATCTATTCACTGGCTTTCATTATTTTTTTAAGAATTCAAAACAATTTAAGTCCTAAGAAGTAATTTAAAGGGCACTGGGAGAATATTAGTACCTATTTTACACTGCAAGCAGAAGGAATTCTGTTCTTCAGCTGCTACTGAACCACTGGGACCCGTCACTACTTCTAGTCTAGCTATGGACCATTCTTTCTCCTCCCAGATTTAAATTTCATATCAAGCAATAGTCCTCCCTGCAGAGGAGTAATATCAGCCATCTTCCAGGCCATTCTCCATCATTTTTTTAAGTAATCATTCTCAACTTGCTTCCAAAACTTCACATGCTAGTTAGACTTATATGCAATCTTCCCTTAAAACTGGCTAAATTTGCCCTCTTTCTTCTCTTCTTTTATAAAACTTGATGATTGGTATCCATTTTAACTCCTCCTTAATGCTGTAAAAGATCCTTCTAGCCCGGTGCTTTTCAAATGTTATTTCTAATCACTTGGGTCCCTTGTTAAAAGGCAGCTTCTGATTCAGTAGGTCTGGGTGGGGCCTGAAATTATGCTTTTAGTTAAGATCTTTGCTGTGGGCCTTCAAACACAATTTGAAAAACAAGGTTCTAGCCTGTCACAATATCTACTTCCTCTAAATTTACCTAGGGCAGGCACCCTGCATGACTTGGTCATGTTCATCTCTCCAGGGCCACTGAGTGCTCCGTAAATTTTTGCTGAATTAATAATTTACTGGGTGAATAAAGATGCAACATCCTTCTATTCAGAAAAGTCTACCTAAAAGTGATTATTTTTATATGCACTTTTTTTCTTTGAGTGGAATTCATTTGGGGGCAGGCATCAAATTCTATATATCTTCCTCTTCAAGAAATTGTATATGTCCTATGTGTCCAAAGAAAAAGGCACTCAACATAAATATTATCTAAACAACTGGTTGAGCAAGCACTAAAGAAGGAAAGACATCAGGTGTACTCTGCACCTAAGGTGCCTGAAAGACGAGAGTCTTTTCACAAGCTAGTCATACTTGCAGACAGAAAGCCTCAAATCCAGCAAAGGCAGGTAAAGGGCAGGCATATCTAAATGTGCAAACAGGAAAAAAGGCCTTTGGTAGATATAAGACAAATTTTAAAGAGAAAAGTGCTTCAGTTTGTTGAAATGCCAAGCCAGTGGTTGATATGCTTGGGAATAAAACCCAGCATTATTACAGAGGTAAGCAGATGGCATACTTTTTTCCTAATTCAAAGCTTTACTTTTGTAAATAACAACAGAAATTGAACAACTGGTACATACCAAGTTTTACAGACTATGTCAAGAGTTTTCAGAAATGAATTTCCTCAAAAAATTCTCCCCTTGAAGCTTTCAACTGTATATTGACTTGCAGTATTGTTTATTCAATACCTCACATCTGTGTGCTAGCTTCTCAACCAGGCTGTAGCCAGAAATAGGAACATCAATATCTCTATAGAGATACATCTATCTATGTATCTCTATCTCTATATCTATACTGTTTATGTTTATATCTGCATCTTTATATATATATATATATTCTCTCTCTCTCTCTCTCTTTCTCTCTCTCTCTCTCACTCTCCTCTCTCTTTATTCAGGTACATCATCTTTCTTATTAAATAAATTACTTGAGCCGGGCATGGTGGCATATGCCTATAATCCCAACACTCAGGAGGCTGAGGCAGGAGGATTGTTGTGAGTTCAAGACCAGCCTGGGCTACAAAGTGAGCTCAAAGCCAGCCTGAACTGCGAGACCCTGTCTCAAAAAAAAAAAAAAAAAAAAAAAAAAAACAAGAAAACAAAACCTTAGGAGAAACTGGGTGGGACACAACTCTAGTTCTAGACATAAATCTGATATTAATCAGAGAAGTGCAAGAAGAGTTCAGGAAATGGAATTTGAGATATATAGCTTGAATGGATTCTCAGACCACAGAGGGAAACTCCACAAATATATACTAATTTCCTTCATTGTTTTTTTTTCTATCTCTCATTCCCTTTCTCTCTGTTTCTTTTATGTCCTCAGAAGAAAAACAGCCTAGAACTCTGCCAATGTCTGGCTCTTTTAAAATATCATGCCATGAAATAGATGAAAACTATGGTGCCCCTCAAGCCTTCAGAATCACTTCATCAAACATCAGCTCTGCCACTAGATTACACAAAAGCCATCCGCAAATAATTTGTGAGTAAAAGCAATGAGCTATTGTCTTTTTACTATATTATTTTGGTCAGAAAAAATAATTAAGGCATTGCTTCTTAGAAAGGTATGCATACAACACACTGATGTACATACAAATATATGGGTTAAGACAACTATATGGTTCCAAATATACTCATGATGCTTCTGGTTCATGTTTTAATCTATTAAAAACCTATTGTATAATTATTTATAAAATTACACTTTGATTCTATTCAGAAGACTGTTCTTGCAAGAACATAGAAGCTTCTTGTGCATAAGTATTTAAAATAGAATGGAATTAGCAATCTGTAACTTAAAATTATACATAACATTTAGCTTCATTTAAAATTAGAGCGCTAGGAGGAGCAGATTTCCATGGCATTTTCATTATGCAGAGAGGTAAACAACAAATAAATAAGCCATACATGAATATGAAATTAACAGCATGATAATTGCTTTCCTCCTACAATGTGTGCAATATTAAATCCTCAAATAAACACTTAGTTAACCTCCTTCTCACATATGCCTACTGCTTTTATCAAAAGCAGCATACCTGGAACACACTGAGTCAACTTCTGCAATGAGGTGCGAAGTCTACCATAATTACTACTGTCCTCTGGAAGTTTCAGAGTGATTTCTTTACAAATTCCACTCCTGGAAGTATATCTGAGAACCAGGAAACATGGGAGGAAATTTGAAAATAAATAAAGCATGCATTTTATGCATTATTATTTTACAGTCACATCATAATTCCTCTGCTAGTTCTCAAAATGCCTGATTGAGCTAACCAGC
The DNA here is from genome assembly GCA_004027455.1 of Hydrochoerus hydrochaeris. NCBI lineage: Eukaryota > Metazoa > Chordata > Mammalia > Rodentia > Hydrochaeridae > Hydrochoerus > Hydrochoerus hydrochaeris. The sequence continues at coordinate 12,703 of PVLA01011373.1, forward strand.
ACAGCCGTTCCAAGGCACCACTCTCCCTTCTTGCCAGGACCATGCCCATGGTCTCTAGTACTGACCCTGCGGACTTGTTTTGCCACATTTTTGCATGAAACTGCTAAACCTTATTTCTGTTGAATTTTTCTTTCTCCAAAGAAAGCAGACATTCTTTTTTTTTTTTTTTTTTTCTGGCTTTTAACAATAGCTAACTTTTGTCTTAGACTCTAGGCCCAAGGTTGCCCTAAATTTAACCCCAAGTAATGGTTTCTCTTTCTTACTCACAACTTGAAACTGACTCATTTATGAAGAGGCTGTTGGTGTGACTGGAGTTTTCCAGTAGGCAAGGGTTAAAAGGTCAGTAGTAATGTCGTCTCTATCGTTATGAGGATATAACTGCTAGAACTCAAAGTTATTCGGAGGTGAGCTGACAAAGATCTCTCACTGTTTCCTACAACTTTCTCAGCAGTGAGGTTCAGAAGGCATGCGTGGTTTGAGAAAATATATGAGACTATCTTTCCAAATATCTTTCTACTGCGTGGAAGCCAGTGACTACTATCAGGGACCCGGCCAAGAGCCCCGATTGTCTGTATCAAAGGCACGGTGAGAAGATAAAATAAGAAACAGAGACAAATTTAGTAATACATGGTGAGTGACTGGGAAGTCAGTGTCTCCAGATGAACCAAGAAAGGGACATTCCAAGGTACCACTATTGACCAGGAGTATACAGTGATGGGCGGGGCTAGAGATTCAAAATTGGTGGAAGACTCAGAGGCCTGTGACTGAAGGGCAAGTAGTCTTGGGATGACTCAAGAGGGCGGAGATGATTTTATGCTAAGAAGAATCTTGCCATGGAGTGTATTTTTAATTTAGTGGTTTTAGTTTAAGTTTTATTGGGTGGGAGAGGATGGCACATCCCTAAACAGTTAATGGGAAATCGCAAATGGATGATATGGATAATCCCAAACCTCTATTTATCTCTTAGGCAAGTACACAAAATTAGCCATTGTGAATTTGTGGTCCCCAACAACTACAAAATAAATATTTAAAATAAAGTATAGAAATGAAATAATTATGAAGTCCAGAGGAAATTTAAAACTGTCATTCCAAAAAGTAAGCACCTTAACTATTATCACGTTTGCTTATCCTAATGGTGAAATTAGTATATCTTTGCTGATCTAAATTCGAATTTGACTCAATGGGTAAATTTAAGCCTGAGGCTTTCATGCCATTATCAGAAGCTCTGTCAGTGAGTGCTTTAACCTAATTACATTTGATGCAGCAAATCAACAAAACCACTGCTGGTTATGACCTCTGCCAAGAGCACTAGTGAGCTAGACAAATGGAGCTTAAGATGTTATTAGTTGTTCTGTTGCGAAGTTCCAGATACAGCCCAACAGGAGGCTGAGCCTGACTTGGGTATGCACCCTCCAGATGGCATTCTGCATTGGCTTGTGGCAAGGCTCACAGGGATACTGGCACATTTTCGCTGTCAAAATGAAAGTTTTCCAATTACAAGGAGATAATGTGAGGAGATGCAAACTTAATCTCTTGAACAAAAGGTTGCAAGCTGTGTAATAGCCATTTCAGGGGAGAGATTTCACTCTAGTTCAATTGATTTAAACGTTGCAGATCACAAAATGGGCTCTCTTTCCTAATAAAACCAAGGAATCAGCCACAGTTGATTCCATTTACTGGGCCATTGTTGTAGTGATTCCATCATCTAAAGCATGCTTCTTTTAACTTGGTGTTCTTCCGTTGAATTGAAGCCTGTGATTATTTTTTGTTCTTCCTAATGTGAAAACAGATACAAAGAAACCATTTCCTTTTAGATAAGTGGCAAATACCTTAAATGAAGGCTTCAGACAAAATGTTTCAACAGACCACTATTGGAACCATAGCACAGAGTTTCATTGGTATATCTTAAATAGTGAAAATAAACAATATCCTATTATCATCAAAACCTCTAAGACAATTAACTAAAACATAGTAGTCTTCATTTTCTAACCCAGGCAACCCTAGTGCAAATGGTATGCAGAACTATCAATAGCTATGGAAATGAGGCATTGTGCCTGAACACTTGTCCAAAAATAACTGACTCACCAAAGCAAGTCAGCAGGTACTATGTTGTAAAGGTTACTTTTCAGGAAGATATGAATTTGTCCATTGATGCAAACATGTTGTGACAGAACAGGGAAGCCATTGTATATTTATTTCTACAAATCCAGCAAGGACAACTGCATAAGATGAGCATGTGTATGTGTCAGCTTTAAGCAAATGTCTTATAAAGTAACTACAGCAGTCCTGTTCTGAATGCATTAAACAGAATTTAACAGAACTTAACTACCGAAATGACCACACAGGTGTAACAGGAGGGAAAAGATTAAAGACCCTTCAGTGTTAATGCTAGATTGATTTCTTTTGTGATTTAAGGAGAATTCATTTATTCAAAACTTTTAAGCACAGATTTATAATATTGCAAGGGACAAGGTATACAGTACTTCTCAAAGTTAATGTAATTTGCATACAGAAAAATAATTTTAGCTTGAGTTCTGAAACATTTTTAAAATATAATTTACCCATTGAGAAGAAGATCAATGTTGCAATGTGTATAAAACACTGAATTGCAGCCAATAGGGTAAAACCATAAGAAACAGATGTCTTTTGTGTTTCCATAGGAAGTAGCTAGGAAACTGTCGCTTTTTACTGAAAATTCAGTCAGCTAAATAAAAAAGCATTATAAATTCTAAGTAGTCTCAACTGCAACATTGTAAGATCCGTAAATCAGTCAGAAATATAAGCATAGTCTTCAAGTCACTCAGAAAATTTAACAGATTTCTACTGAAGAGTTAACATTTTCCAGCAATGAGCATTTTTAAAGTCTCAACATTAACATAAAGTGGTCTATAACAGCTGCTGTACAGCTCAACATCAATTTTATGTTGGCTCAACTACTAAACAGCAATCACAATGACATCCCTCAGGAGACATTTGAGGGCCTGGGTGTATAGCAATTTAAAAACTAAGCAGGAAATCAAAACTAATTCCTCTGCTGTTTATGAGCATACTTCTCCCTATGTTCTTGTACCACCACCTAGTGGTTATATAGCTCTCCATCTGACTATTACTAAAAGCCAAATAGTAATAGGAAAGAAAAAGAGAGAGAGGAAGGAAGAAAGAACAAAAGGAAAAGAAACACAGAACAGAGAGAAAATAAAAAGACAAAAAAAAAAGGAAGTAAAAACCAAACAAGTATTCAAATAATTTTCAGATCTGCATCATAAAATTTGGAGAATATTAACACTTAAAATTAAAACATTACTTAAAACCATTGTTTTGAGTATTTATCAAATACAGGAAAATTCTGTAGTTGACATAACAAATGATTTTTTTTTTTTAAACGTGGTTGAAAGGCTGGGGATATAGCTCAGCGACACAGCGCCTTCACGGAAAGCGCGAGGTCGTGAGTTCGACCCCTGCTACAAAAAAAAAAAAAAAGTGGTTGAATTTGGAGGTATTTATCCTACCCTGTAGAACCCATAGATATATTTGCCTGTGTGTAGATAGGTATGAATACAGAATCATAATAATAATAGCCTCAAAGTCAACCAGTATTGTTGTTTATATAAATCATCACCCAGCTGTAAAGAATGAATTCGGTTTTTATATCTTACTATGGAAAGATCTCTAAGATATTTAATTATGTGAAGGGAAAGCAAATTACAGACCAATGTATTTTACATTTTATCTCTTACATAAAATATAATTTTATATAATCTTGTCTATAAGGATAGACAAAATGCTAGAAACATTCCTGAGAAGAACTAGGTAAGCTGGAAGTCGGGGGGGGGGGAGATATTTTGCAGTTTATATCATATCAAATCAATGTGTTACCTACTCAAGTAAATTTTAAACATAAAAAATAGCAAGAAACTGTTACCTGTGGCTTTTTAAAATCAACAGACATGTCCCCTGAAATATGCCATTTAAAGAAATATTTGTTACGTCTAATGTGAATTTGTTGAAAATATGACAAAGATTGAAGCTTCACATTTTCGCCATAAAAAGAAATTCAGTAGTCCAAAGGGGAGACATTATTTGTATAAAATTGAAGTGACAAAATACTAAAATCATTTCATGCTGTTACTTTGCTATGCTTTGCAAACCTAGTTTAAGAATATTCCTGTCAGAGAGCTCCAGGCCCTCCACAAACTGGGCTGAACTGCTTAGATAGTAAGAAAAGGATGTGGAGGCAGCATTAGTGAATGAATCATCATGTGTCTAAAAGTAGAAAAAGTTGAGAGCTATTAGGAAATGGAAAGTAGAGAAGATGTTATGGTTTAGAACTGTAATGTTCCCTCAAAATTCAGATATTCAGAAAATGGGCCTTTAAAAGGTGAGGCCTTTTACTTCATTAATGGATTAATCCATTGATCGGATCAAAATTTGATAGTATTACTGGAAGGTGATGAAAACAGGAGGTGAAACCCAGTTGAAGGGAGTGGGAAATAGAGCACATCCTTGGGAACTATCCATGATGTGCAGTCTTTCCTGTCTGGCCAGTTACCTCTTTCTCTGCTGTGGCTGACAGGAGATACCACCTTCTCACTTTCATGTCCTCCTGCCATGATGGTTCTGCCTCATCACAGGTCTAAAAGCCATGAAGCTGGTTGAGCATGGACTGAAACCTCTGAAAGGATGAGTGAAAATAAACCTTTCCTCTTTCTACAGTTTACTACTGTCAGATATGTGGTCACAGTGAGTGAAGCTGGCTAACACAGAAAGTAAAGTGAGTGTTCTTCAATTGAAAAGGAATGACATTAAGGACCATTTGGATCTAGCCTCAGATTCACAAGAGACTTTACTCATTGTCTTCCAAAGGTGACTGTACCATAGCCGCAGAGAATGTAAGATCAGACTGGCCAAAGAGTAAGATCCAGGTAAATTTTTGTGTTAAATGTTTAATGATTAAATAGAAATTCTTAATATATACCATTATTTTGATACTCCTGATTTGATCATTCCTTATTATCATTCTGGCAACATCTCTGAAAAATCTTAGGATAATGAATACACAGGGGAAGCTGGAGTGTAGGTTTGGAGAGCTGAACCATCATAATAGTTTTGGCTTAGGGATCTTGGGAAATTGACCTAATGGGACTGGAGAGAGCTTGTTGGACTCCAAAGGAAGTAAGTTCCGGCCATTTTTCAGAGATAAATTCCTAGGATTTAAAATGCTAGGTTATATAGAAATTATATATGAAAAAATATTGCTTTTTCCAGAAAATCATGTAATTGAGATTACACAATATGTAGCCTTTTCAGATTGGCTTCTCTCACTTGGTACCCTGTATTCAAGGTTCCTGAATGTCTTCTGGTAAATAGTTCATTTATTTTCAGGGCTGAACAATATTCCATTGTCTGGATACAAGTTTATTTTTCCTTTCACTTACTAAATGACATCTCATATATTTCTAAGATTTAGCAATTATGAATTAAAGTTGGTATAAACACCCATGTGTAGGTTTTTGTGTGGACGTTTAAGTTTTCAGTTCTTTTGGGTAAATAATACCAAGGAGTGTGATTGCTAGAACATATGGTAAAAGTATGTTTAGTATTTTAAGGGTCTGCCAGTGTTTTCCGGAATGGCTGTACCATTTTACATTTCTACCACCAGTGTGTGAATGATTCAGTTTCTCTGAATCTTTGCCATCATTGATAGTGCTCCTTTTCTTTTAGTTTGGCTGTTCTAATAGATGTGTAGCAATACCTGTGGTCTTAATTCGCATTTCTTAACTGATTATACCACTGAACATCTTTTCATGTACTGATTTGAGATCAATGTATCCTCTTCAGTGAAACTCTTTTGCATGTTTTCTATTTATTTTAATATTGGATTTTCTCAAGTAGACTTTTAAGGATTCTTCATATATTTTTCATGTAAGTTCTTTGTCAAACACATTTGCAAATATGTTTACCAAGAACGTAATTTGTCTACAGCCTGTGATTTTCTTTTCTCCTACCTTATTAATATCGTGGACTACATCTATTGATTATTAAACCTTACTGCAGCCTTGTATATTTTAGTAAGGCCCATTTTATTCAGCACTTTGGGGTATATATCCCTGAGGGATATTTGTCTGCACTGTTCTTTTTTCTATTCTATCTTTAGTTTGGGTATCAGGTTTTTACTACCTTTATAATAAATGAATTGGAAGTGTTCCCTTCTCTTTTCTAGAAGAGATTATGAAGAATTAGAGTTAACTCTTCTTTACATTTTTGGTAGAATTATGAAAATACCTAGACTTGAAGATTTCTTATTGAGGAGTGTTTTAATTATGATTTTCTTAATAGTCATTGGGCTATTCAATTTACCTATTTTGCACTGGGTGAGTTGTGATAGCTTATTTTTGAGGACTCTGTCCATTTCATCTAGGTTGTCAAATTTTTATACATAATACTATTAGTAATATTCTCTTTCTATCCTTTGGAAATCTGCAGTCTGCAGTGGTAATTTGTTGTTCCATTCCTGATATGGATAGTTTGTATTCCCCTCCCCCCTTTTTCAGTCTTGCTAGATGTTTGTAAATGTTACAGAACATCTTCAGAAAACAACTTTTTCTTTGATTTTTCCCCCTATCAATATCTATTTTCAATATTATTATGTTCTGTTTATTATTTCTTTCCTTTTACTTGCTTTGGATTAATTTTTGCTTTTTTTCTAGTACTTTTGGGGGCAGTTTGGATTATTGACTTGAAATTTTCTTCCTTTTGAATATGTTCTAATTTAAGTATTATACATTTTCCTTTTAGAATTGTTTTAGCATGTCTTCAAAATTTAATTGTTGTTTATATCCATCTTTTTCGATGTTTTCTATTTATTTATTTATGCTTTGCAGTGCTGGGGGTTGAACCTAGGGCCTTGCTCATACTAGGTAAGTGCTATGTCCCCTGCCTGGGTTCAATGTATTTTTAAAAATGCCTCCTAGGAATTTCTCTTTGACCAATGGTTTCCTCAGAAATATACCATATTATATATTTTCCATCTTTTCTTTCTTCTTGCCCTTATCACTGCATCTTAAGTGAGTTTCTTATAGGAAGTAAATAGTTGGGTAATGTATTTATCCACTCTGCAAATCTTTGTCTTTCAAATGATGTGGTTAGCATCCTTGTATTTAGTGTAATTATTTACATATTAAGGCAAGAGTTTGCCATTTTATTTTTTATTTTTCATATCTCTGTTTCCCTTTTTCTAACTTCAAGTTACTTGAACATTTTTAAGAAATCTATTTTTGATTCATCAATAGTGTTTTTGAGTATATCTCTCTGGATGACATTTCATTGGTTGCTTTTAGGAATTACAATATGCATACAGAAGTTATCAAAGTCTACTGGTGTTGACCTTTTTCCATTTCAAGTGAAGTACAGAAAATTTATCTCTCTTTGTGGCTGTTTACCTTCTTCTATTTCTAATATAATCACCATAAATATCTGCATACATTTAGAACCACATCAGGCAATGTTATTATTATTGTTATTGGTACTGGGGATTGAACTCATGACCTTGCACTTGCCAAGCAAGTGCTTACACCGCCAAGCTAAATCCCTGGCCCAAGGCAGTGTTATTTTTTGCATCAAATGTCAAACATAATTTATAAAACTTAAGAGTATAAGGAAAGTCTATTTACCTATATTTTTGCCTGTGAAAAAGTTTCATAACTGGACCCATCTGGTGCCACTGAGGGCAGTGGCATGTCATAGGCATGAGCTTGTGAAAATGGGAGCAGTAATTAACAGCTGAGTTTTTCTAATTGGCAATTAGACACCTGGTCTCCCACCTCCACCTTGTACATCTTGACACAATTCTCATTTTATGGGTACCTCAGGGGTAACAGATATAGATGAAGATATGGTAAGACATCTATAAAAAATGTAGGTATTAAATAAGAATCTGCAAAGTTAATAGAATATACAAGATTAAGTTTCTCTCTTTTCTTGTAACCCTGTTCTAGATTTTGTTAAACAAGATTTTATTCTAAGGCTGAGTTAGATTTGCTTTCTTGTTCCCAAAATAAGCCCTGAAGAAAATCCTTACATTTATTGGCTTTTAGGTGTTTATACCATTGAAAGTTTTTATTACTCTATGGTGAAACCCACATAAGTCAACAAGTACAATTATGTACAGACAGAACTTCCAATCAGGTTTTTAAAAACTGACTCAGAATCAGCCAGCATTCATCTGGCATTTATGGAAAGTGTCTGATTTCAAAAAAGGGAAACCAAATGAAACAAATAGAAAACCAATATTTTTGAAGTGTCAGGGGCAATACAGTAAGGTAAAAAGGACTAATTGCACACGTAAAATAAGGTTAAGAGAGCAGAAAAAGGAATGTTCAGGGAATATGAAAGGATTCTTGAAAACAAAACAAAAATAGAAAAAGAAGTTTCAAAAACAAGTTAGGAGGCAATGCTAAAGGTCTTTTAGAACATAAAACATGAAAATAGGAGAAGGGGAAAAAAAGAAAGAGCCAAAATGTAGTGCATGCCTATAATGCCAGCACTCTGAGAGGCTGAGGCAGAAAGACCACTAGCTTGAGCCTTAGTGGGCAGCTTAATGACTTAGGGAAACTGACAGCTTTAAAATAAAATAAAATAAAATAAAATAAAATAAAATAAAATAAAATAAAATAAAATAAAATAAAATAAAATAAAATAGAAGGGCCAGGAATGTAGTTGTGGGTTCAATCCCCAGGACAACAAAGTAAACAAACAAAAAATGAGACTCAAATCAGGAGTTCCCATAGCTATTAACAAGAGTTCCATAAAGCTAATGCAGACAACATGAAAAGAAACAATCATTAAATAATAGGGTGTGATTAAGCCTGACACTGGACAACAAAGGGCCCATAAGTGCTGATTTGAGTGGGGGCAGGGATGAAACTGGAAGATTAGCCACACATTCAACTCTATCAAGAGGAGTTCTAGAGATCTAGCAGATAGTTTGAAATGAGTTAGCAATAAGAACATACAAAAACAAATAAAATAAAATAAGGTAACTGTTAGGAGGGAATGTTTTAAAAGGAAGCAGAATTATATAGTATATAATTACTTTGTTGCTTTGTATACTATATTACTGTGTTGGGGAAGACTTTTGCTGTTATAGTAGTGTCACATTGACAAGAATGTAAAACCACATGTAACATGATTTGAAGTGAATGGAGTCAAGGAAGATTATAGGGAAGGGATATAAAACTTCATCTTCCAGCACACAACGTTGTATCAATAAATAATGCCTCACACTAGAAAGCAAGAATCATAGATGTGTTCCTAGAAATCCAGAATGTAAACCAGAAAATAACAGAGTTGAAAGTAAATGCCTGTGGAGAATGGGAATCAAAGGAGAGGGCTGAGGAACAGAAAGCTATGAAACATCGCACAAGCTTAACAGTCCTAGTTAATTTACACTTTGTTATTCTGCTTAAAATCGAATTTGAAGATCTAACAATGATAGCATGGCACTTCAAAGATATCTAAGAAATACAGAGTAGAACTACCAAACATTTAAGATTGTCCTTTCCTGCAGCCCATGGTGACATAACCTCTCTAAGCAGTCAATGTGTCTAGGCCACAGTACCCAGAAAATGGTCAAATACCCTGTAAATCTTTCTGTAAAGGTATTTTTCTGCATAGGATTGATATTTAAGTTATTAGACTTTTAGTAACACAGACTACCCTTAATAATGTAGATGAATCTCATCCAATCATTTGAAGACCTTAAGAAGAAACAAACTGAGCTTCCCCCAAGGAAGAGGGAATTCTACCTCCAGACTGTCTTCAAGTTTGAATAGTAATGTCTCATGTTTGTAGCTTGCCAGTACTTACTGCAGATTATAGAGATGCCAGTCTACATAAGCATATAAATCAAGTCCTTCAATTAGCTTTTCCTTCCTTTTCCTTTTTTCTTTCTTTCCTTTTTTCTTTCTCTTCCTTTCTACACTTCTCTTTCCTCCCTCCCTTCTTTCCTGCCTCAGCCCTCACCCCAGGTACTACCACAATGTTTAAGAACAAAGAATGCATTTGAAGTCTGAGAGGAATGAGTAAGAACTAGGTAAACAGGATGTCCTTGGATACAAAATGGAAAGATCCGCTAGTAGGTGGTTTCCATGATGCTCACTGGGCTCGCTAATATTGGGGTGGGGGTGGTGCATTTGTCAAAAGACTTAAATTTTAATAATAACTTGAGAGATGACATACTGGTGCTAATTTTCCCATTAATGAAGCTGTTATTTTTTCCAAAGTGAGGAGGAAAACGTCTGGAGAGAAACTTAAATAGTACAAAGTAATAAGAAATCAGACAATCTTGCTTTCGAATTCCTGAAGACAGAGTTGGTTTCAAATCCCTATTTTGAATTTGCTATATTGTCTTGGATGGGTTCTTTTATTCCTCTCTCTTGTGTTCCCACATGTATCAAAATAGGTAATTATACTGTTCTCTATGGCTATGGTGATAATTAAATAAGAGGATGTATGTGAATATAAAACTCCAATGATGTTGGACAAGAACTCATTAAAGAACAATGAATATTAGCTGCTTCTAGGGAGCAGTTTGAAAAAGATCAGGTCTTCAAGTGACTCTTCCTGACACAAAGTTTAGTATCTCTTTCATCAACATAGGAGAGGGAGAGGGTAGAGGAGAAAGGAGTCAAAAGTCACTATTAGAGGAGAAAGGAGTCAAAAGTCACTAATCACCCAGGAAAGCAGAAAACCCTGATGAAAAAAGACTATAGGTGAATGTTCAAATTAGTGAGGCAGAGCTCAGCTACAGGAACAAGAAAGAAACTATTTTCGCTTGTTATTGTATGACTGAGGTTAAATTTTTATACAGATCTTAATAGCTGTCACCAGCATTTCTCTTAGGAAAAGGACTTTGTTCAGATAAACACCTTGTCCCCCCACCCAACATGGTGCACAACACAGATATTAGCAGGAAACATGACATTACAGAAAGGGTAAGCTGCCCTATAGGAGAAGGACAGATTCCTTGTTTGTCTGATTCTCCCCTCCCATAAAAAGGGCAAAAATGAGGAAAGATCAAAGAAAAAGGGAAAATGAGACAAAGAACTAGCAAGACAGAGAATCATCCGAGGGGAGCTAAGATAAAGAATCACCAAAACTTCAGGGAGCAGCTAAAGAACATGATGCCTGACATACTGAACTTTTGTTAGTACGAAGTTCATGTGTGCTGAGAGGTGATCTTATGTGCACATTGCTACTTTTATTACTGGGAACATGTATTTTGAAGACCCTGCAACAAGAATGTTCATTGAAATGCAAGTCCCAGTAAATGCCAAAAAATGCCAGTTTTCAGTAAACTTACTTTTCCAACCTTATTTCATGTTCTCAACACACATATTTTCCTACAACTATCGTTTTTAAAAAAAATTTTAAAAATTTGTATGTTTGTGGTACATAAAAATTACATTCCTCATGGAAAGTTGGTACATGCATTCTTGTTTTATCTTTCTCTCCTCTCTTTTCTCCATTTCTTGATCCCCTTCCTTTTTGTAAAAAATCTAGCTCCTGTTTTCTCTTTTATTTTGCCCTATAATTTATTTAGACTTTGTGGTTAAGTGTATCATCTGCCAAATGTACTTTTTCATTATCATCAGAGGTGTTACTGGTGTCTACTCTCATCTTCTGCTCCTTAAACAAATCCTACACAAGGTTTATCTCAAGGGCCCTCAAAGGGCCTTCAAAGTCTTGATTATTCTAACCTAGAGACATTTCCCCTTTTAATGTCTTAAGAAAATATGTCATTAATTTGAAGACTTGTGTTTTCATTTACAAGTTTTACCTCCCCAAAAATGCTAAACTACTTCATGGAAAGGCAAGATAAATTTGAAGTAGCTGATAACATCTGTGTCATTGTTTACCGTTGTACACACAAATCATATAGAAGCTGCCTGAAAATCTCAACTTTTGTTATGCCTTAAGCAAAATCATTTTATGTTGAATAACATAAAATCTGGCGCGTTTTTTTATACCAAGGATTGAACTCACGACCTTATGCTTGCCAGGCAGGCACTTATGGCACTGAGCTAAATCCCTGGCTGGCCATTGGTTTTGTATACTAATTATTCACTACAATATCTAAAGTTTGCAATTAATCTTCATCACAAGCTATTAAACATTTAACTTGGAAGGATAGGACTCAGCCTCCACCAGCAAGTAGTGCATATCTATTGTGCTATGTATCAAGTCTCATGAAGTGTCTTTAAAAGGATCTTCGGTTAGTTCTCTAGGTGCAACATGCTTTTGACTGAAGGTCTCCAATCAATCTCTCACCCCTCTAACCACATGAGATGAATCAAATTATTTTATTGATCTCCACACATGTAAAACTACCAAAATTTTGGAGCTATCACACCCATTCCCAGAAACCCTTTTCTCTACTTTTTTGACCTATTTTTGTTAAGTTTATTTGATACTGTTTAAGAAATCAGAGTGCTGTGGCATGTTGTGTTCCCTATAGGACATATTTTTGCTCCCAGTTTCATTGCCTGAATAGTGCATTGGAGTAACATTGCTCCACCCTGTAATAGTGCATTATTTGGGAGGAATGTATTCTTGGCTAACACCATCAAAAACCACTGAAAATTAACGCTACAGGAAATAAAAAAGAATAGAGGTGTACAAATTGAACATCAGCGAGCATGTGAAATAGCCCTGTCACTTTCTGAGCAGCAGGAGGTAGTCCCTATAACACTGGTTATGTCAACTGTGTAAAGATCATATAGAAATGATTTTTTACATCTATCTCAAAATACACAGAAGAAAAATGAACAGCTGGTTGTAGAGAAACTATTTCTAAAGGCCTGTTCTTGCCTATTACCCCCAGAGGATTATTTCTGCTGTGGAGTAACACTGTATTGCAACAGTAGTCAGCTTACATCTTGACCAGTCAGTTGTTTCAACCATTATTGTGTATGAAAGCACATGGGGTATTTATTAAAATGCAGCTTTCTTGATCACTCTGCAATAATTTCTGTAAGAGTAGATTTGGAGTGGGGCCCAGGCACTTACATATGAACAATCAACTCAAATGATGAGTTGCTGGACTCTGCTTTCGGCATCATTGCTTTGGATCTTGTGCAGTTATAGGCTCCATGTTCTCTATGATGGGAAAGAGAAATAACGCTGTTGTTTAGGAACTGAGCCAATGTGGGCTCTAAGGCAGTTAATCATGTTTAAAGCCGCATACTGAACTAGGTTAAAAAGGATTTCTAATAAAAAAAACTGCCAGTAAGGAAGGTTTCATGTAAGAAGGGCTTATGTATTCTGAGAGAGATTCTTTTTGAAAGTGTAAGAGGGACTAATAAGGAAGGAGAAATTGATGGTCAGGGAACAAGAAAAAGGAGAGAAAGACTATTAGTGGGAGAATTTAAGTATAATATATGCATATATGACAATGTCATAGAGGAAACTACTGGTCTATTAATGGTAGTAATATACTTTTTAAAAGATGGACACACACACGAGTTTATCAGTGGCAGTCAGTTCAGTATAGAAAGATTTGAGTTTCAAGGCCTGTGGTTAAGTTCACAATTACCAAAAACAACATGTTAATGCTGTATTTTTACTGTGTGAGTTATGTTTCTATTTTCTACCTTAATATTTCTGCATTTGATGCAAATAAGAAAGTGTGACTGGGGTGGTCATTGCAGACAGTCCTTCTGAGAACTATTTTGAGTCTTGGCATAGTTCCATTCAGCAGATACGATCTCAGTTTTTTACAACCGGGTCATAATACTAGCAGCATAATCAGCACCCTTACTGAGAGTGTGATGTGTGACTATTCCTCAGGATGTTAAAACAAAAAGCTTGGATTTACAGTGAAGATGATCCTGAGCTCACTTCAGCTTCATAAATCTGGACAAATTAGTCTCAATAAAATTTCCTCTATTGGGATTTTTAAAGGAATCAAAAAACACTAAAGATAAGAGACAGTATTGTCCTCTATTTTTCCTCCTTTTACTCTGCTCCAAGTAATACTTTCATTCTTGACTGATGGCAGTGAATCATCCCAACTAGAAAACTCTGGGTCATTTAAAAAAAAAAAATTGAGCTCATCTTTATGCTTCTTATGTAATCTACCACTAAATCTATCTATTTCTCAGCTAAAAACCTACTACCATCTGTTTTATCAGGATTTATGCTCAATGCGTCTTTTAGGAGAGTGCTCTGACCCTCCTATTCTTCTGCAGACCAGAGAGCAATGCTTCACGCTTCAGAAGGACACAAAGCCTTTGATTATTCAGTGCTGTGCAGGCTTCCCCAGGGCAGTTGAGTGATGCACAGTGCTGGGAGTCGACTCTGCCCCTGGCTACTCCCTACCCTTGTGTTTCTGCCTTCTCTGGGCCACTGCTACAGCTGTGCAGGAGTGACCTCTGAACAGAGTTCCAAGTGGAAGATCAAAATCCTGGATGTGTGGAATCAATACCCAGCCCTACCTCTCATGTGCCTATTAAGATAACTGTCGTGGGAGGAGGGGGACACTGCTAGCTTACCCCCAAGAAAGGTGCATAAATCACCCCTTTTACAGATATCTGGGCCAGATGAAGTCAAGTCGTTTCACTTTAATTAAAGGATTTTTTTTTTTTTTTTTTAGTTAAGGGAACCAAGATGCAGAAAGTATCTGTTAATTAGAAAACATGGATGCCTACCTAGAAACAAAGAAATCAACATATTTCTAGAGTGGGAGAAATTTCTTAAAAGCAGAAAAAAACTGATTAATGCATTTAAGAATAACATTTCAATTTACCTTAAAGAATTACTACCCAACCTTCTTACCTTGTTTCATCCAAATAACTGAAAGCTAAACAAGGACTACAGAGTAGGAAACCAGTAACATTCTTAAATAAATGACATTTGAAAATCAATACATTTATTGCAAGTGAAAAAACCTAGATATTAAAAAGTTCAAATATGCAAAATACAAAGTAGCGATCGTGAAACAGTAAGAATATTATTGTCTTACTCTTCTGTTGCCAGTTCAAAGAACTCTGATTTCAAGATTTGAGGTCTACTGAGAGCACAATTATAAAACTAGCAGTGCCTGGACTTGGAACTGGAGGCTAAGGAATGGCAGCACATTTATGACCCAGGAATGGGTCCACAGTTATGGTTTTGAAAATCTATGCTCAAGGGGTTTAAGGAATCAACACTGACTAGCAGGATTACTCATAAGTGTGCCAAACAAATGCAGTTCCATGACGTTATTAGAAGAGTTAAATCCTGGGTTTTTAGGCAGAAGTGTGATCTTGCTGCCCAAGGGTGACAGGATTTTTCATGACACTGCCTGACTGCTTCAATCTTCTATCACTCATAGCATTTTTATCTGTGATTAGAAATGCTTATGCCAAATAAATATGGCAGCAGTGATATGCTGGAATAGTGTGAGCTAATCTTCAGGTTAGAGTAAGGAAAAGAACCAAACTTCAAAATGCCTAAGAAACAGGATTCTTTTCTAAGGCTTAAGGAGCTATTTGATATTGTTTTTTTACAATCATTATCTCAATCAATCCTTAAAAACCTATGAAATAAGTGCTATTGCTATTCGAATTTTTCAAATGAGAAAATCACGGAAAGTTTAACCTTGAGGTTAAACAACTACTGCAGGATAGAGAGCTCAGGCTGTTAACCACATTTTACAGTCAGTCTTAACGACATCAGTTTCACCTAATCAAAAGTTAGTCTGTCTCTCATGAAATGGAAAAAAAAAAAATCTTCAGAGGAGAGGCTGAAGGTAACTACGAAATCATTCTTTTTTTCCCCCACACTGAGCATAAAACTAAAGAATGGAAGCAGTTAGATTACATCCAAAAAAAGAGAGAGAGAGAGATAACCTAAGAATATAAGAGCAAGATAAAAGCAATAGTGGAGGAAAAGTAACAGAAGTCTTCAGGTTTAAAACAAAAATGTTCCATTAAAAACAAAAAGAAACTGAAACTCTATAGATGTCCCAAGATAGCAATAATATAAGACATGGTTAACGTATCTGTCTGAAATTCAAAAGCTATTAATATATTTATCTACAACCCCCAAAGAAATAGCAACAATACTAAATATAGAAATAAGTTGGATGCAAAAACTCAGTTCTGAATAGTCCAATTATCACTGTCTAATGGCACATTATTAATGCTTTTGTAGTAAAGTCCCTTTTCCCTCTCCCATAGGAGACCATGTCAGGGAAGAGTAGACACCTGGTTAGTTGTGCAGAGGACCTACACCATGTTGAGGCAGGGCACGCTCAGAATTCTGGGGTTGAGCTGGGCTGGGAACTGTAAGAAATAATGCAAAACACTGCCAGAAGCAGGACGAACTATGCCCAAGTGGCTACTCTAATGATGAACTCTGAAGGGCTCCAGTTTACTAGAATAAAATGGAAAACCCCAAATCCTTCAAACAGAAGTAGAAAATTACCCCTTAGATATGCTTTGTCAAACAGAATTTATTAAAGGCACAAAAATACGTCAGTGACCAGGATATTGAATATAGAAAAACAATAACCCTGTGTTAAAAACTGATGGTCAATTTAAAACAGCTGAACTGAATCAGCTTGGTGCCGAGAGTAGAGGGTCCACCTGAGGACTGTTGCCAACATAAAAAGTGGAGGAAAACAGCAGCACTGTGGGTTCTCCTAAGCGTTGTTTGGAGCTGTTGGTTCTCCTGGAGGGGCTTGTCATGCTGGCTTCTCTGATATGAACTCTGCTGTTATCATTGGAGGAGTTCAGGACTTTGTTGCTGAGAATGGCTATGGTTCAAATTGGGGGAGCTCTGGTCCTTACTTTGAGCATAACTGACTCAGGAAAGGAAGATGTGTGCTGTTCAATCTCCAGAACTTTGTCACACTGGCTTCCTGATATGAACTCAGTTGTTCTCATTGTTGGAGAAGCTCAGGACCTCACGGTTGCTAAGGATGGCTGTGGTACTTTTCAGGTGAGCCCTGGTCCTTACTTTGAGCATCGCTTCTTGGCTCCAGTGCAGAATCCTCAACCTACTGGCACAGATCCTTCACCCTGCTGGCACAGACTTTGTAGCTTCCACCACTGACATTTGGGCCTTCCCATGAAATAGACTTGTATGAGTCACTGTCCTGGGCTCAAGGCCTCCACTTGGACTCATGAGAGGCACAGTCACAGGCTCAGAGTTTTCAGCTGAAGTCATGCAGGACACTGCCATGGGATCTAGGCCCAAGGCTGGATTCTTTAGGTCTTTAGTGTGTAAAACAGATTTCCTTTACTTTCTTTGTATTTGCCTCTTTGGGTGATCATTACAAAAAATACTATAAAGTATGTGTCCTGTATATAATCATTTTCCTTGAAAACATGACTACAACACCCTGCTTCCACTGTGTTCACTTATAATCTAGGATAAGGCAAATTCAAGACTTTCGATAGGTCCATGTAACAGCTACTGGATTCACACGGAATGGATATGAAAAACGTTGTTTCATGATACAGAGGTTGATTGTGCCAGTGTGTGACATCTCCCATTTCACTGGTCAGGTAGGCAGTCTCCATGAGAAATGCTGGCGTCTAGGCACAAAGATAGAGGTCCTAGACTTCCCAACTGTGGATTTCAAGACTACACTGCAAAGTCTGTGGCACGTCAGTCACATTGTAATAGAAGATGGCAGACATGAGATTCCAAGCACCCTTTCTTTAAAGAGGATGAACTTTTGAGGTATTAAGGTTCTCAACAACAGCTCCTAGTCCTCTTTCAGATTGGCCCCCAGAATGATAGCCTATTTACATATGAGTATAAAGTTTAGATGGTAAATACATGATAGGCAGTTATTGAGCTACTACCTAGACTGTGTGGACCCTTAGGGTTGTAATGAAATGTAGGAAGCCTTGGATCTTGTGGTCCTGTGCTTCAAAAGTCCAGGCAAACAGGATAAAACACAAATAGTCACACAGATGAAGAAATACCCTTGTTACAGACCTAAGTGATTTCCATTAAGAGTCTAGTTATAACAAACTGACCAAAAAGGGTGGGAGGTGGTTGAATTTGCCCATTTGAACATTCATATAGTGACAGAATAGTGTCCTTGTAACTGAGCTGTCAACACTGAAAATTATCTAAGAAATCCACATATTAGAGTAACTTAGATGTAGGTTAACAAATGAAAGGGAAAAAAATGTGCTTTATACAGATCTGTTCAGAATAGTCCTGCTAAGCAGTCTAGCCTCTAACATGCAGTACTTGATAACTCTTACTGCTGCTTTCATATAGTACACGTTCTTACGTTATCAACCAATGGTTAATTAGCTTTTTCCAATTATAGTACTAAGTTGTGGCATGGGATATATTTTATTTTCATTAGTTCCTTCACATATCTCCAATGAGGGAAACAATGTATGCCCAAAGAAAAATTTTACAAACCCCAGAATACCACAGCTTAAATGGGATGGCAACATATTAAAGGAATGAAACTGATTTTAAAGTAGAAAATCACAATGTGTTTAAATGAGAATTTAATTTTCTTAATCCTTAAGCAGAAGTGACTACTATATCAGATACTGCTATGTGAAGGCCAAGCAACTATAACCCTATTTTTCATAGTAACAATACATCCAGACATTAAAGAAAAGACAACAGACTGAAACAGGGAACTGCCAGTTAAAGATAAAAATCTGAATAATAGCTGTGTTCTAAACTGTTGCAGAAAAGTCTCAATATTTCAAGTTTATAAAACACTTCATTTGGCTCCTGTCTTTATTCAAGAGGATTTCAAGCTTTGATATTGGGAACTTTTAAGAAGTGACTTACAGTTGCCTATAGCTTTTTAAAAATGTATTCCTAAGTTCTTCACTTATTTCAAGGTTTAAAAGGTTTTGTGGGGGGAAAAAAAGACACCTGCCAACATTTAAAACAGTATCATCTCTATCTTTTGCTGAATGTCCTTAAGCAAGATGAGGATTTCAAACAATTCAACCCACAATAGAAAATTTTGAGGTTTAGTGCCTAATGTGTAACTTTTATCTTTTTGATAGTATGCAAGCTGTCAAAACTCTGATTTTCCTGTGTGCAGCTGAGCTTAGAAAGACATCTAGAAAGTCTGAAATGGGGAGTTCTCCTGGGTAGTATTTGTGGCAAAAATTAAAATGTTGGCTCAAGTTTGCAGACTGTTAGGAAGTGCTCACAACTTAAAATGTGAGCTGGGATTATGAGGTGTTCCATCTGGATTGCTGATATCGCTGGGAGATGATAATCTGTCCAAAGCAATGCTATTCAAAGCTTGGACACAGCATCTGTAGTTAGAAATGCAAATTCATGACCTTCATCTACTGAATTGAACGTTTTATCAAGTTCTCCAGATGATTCTTAGTCTCCTTCATGAGCTAAAACTTCATCTACAGGTGCCTGGGTGCTGGGTATAGGACATGCCATACGCAACAGAAGGTGAAGGAAATCTGTTCCTCCAGGTCAGCAGCACAGACTGTACCTGGGAGCCTGTCAGACTGCATACTTTTATTGTTTCAGCTCGACAGTCTGAAACAGGCAGATCTCCAGTGGATTTCTTCACAAGTTCAAGTTGAAAGCTAAAAGGGGCTGACTTCTGCTCTCCCACAGGGTTTTGCCATGAGCAGAGTTCCCTGGGGCCTGAGCTCTCAAGCAGAAGCAGGAGAGCCTTTTCTTTTTATTTTTCCCTTCAACATGTCCACTTACCCAACAACTTACTTCAAGCAGGTGTAGATAGGGGGAGTGTTTTTGAGCTGAGTTTTACAGTCAGGAATAAAACATTATGTTAATGGTTCTTGTAATACCAACATTAAAAAGATCTCTAGAGATGACAGTATTTGAATCCCAATAATGAACAGCTAATGTGAAATTCTAGGCACAGTGAGAAGCCAGTAAATAGGTTTTGTGGAAGCCTGTTTTGAGTATTTTAGACATCAGCTATGAGGTAAGCTAGTCTGTTCCTGGTCTACCTGGATTTCTTTCCTTCAGATTTAATAACAACTGATTTGATCAAAGATTTCACCAATTTATTTAAATTTGCTTCAGCGATAAGTTCAGTGTGAGCTCAATACAGTATTCTAGATGTTTTAGCCAGTGACATTTAGTGCTTCAGAAGTCTAAGGTTTAACATAAATCAAGTATATATCTAGTGGCAGTTTGTTGATTTTTAAAGGTCCTACATGTACTTGATAGCACCCTAAAAAGTCCTAGCACTGCATTTTTCTAACTTCTTCATCTATGCCTTGTAAGTATGCAATTCCAGGCTTCCAAATATTACTATAGGTGGAGATGATAATATAGAAACATGCATTGTTTTTTAAGTTTTCTAGCCAATTCTGATACATATGCCAAACATCCCCAACTGATAATCACTGGTCAGTTGTACATATTTTATTTGCCATAAAGTTTTCATACATAATTCAACAGTAGCTATACTGTCATTACTTGAGTAAGACATCACAAAAGCGTAAATTTTCCTTTATACACACAAAATATTATCATTTTATATCTCGATTAGCTTCATGCATGATTTGCCATATACAAGTTCTGAATCAAACACAGATCTAAGCATTCAAAATTCAATGGTTATTTTAGTTTTGATAATTGCTTATAGTTTGCTGGTTAACTTTTAACCTTACACTATTTAGAACAGCACAAAACAAGGAGAGCTACATCTTATGCGCTTCATCAATATATTTATTCAACACCAACAATGCACTAAATACTAGAGCAAACAGCTTTCCTGGATTTAGGCAATCATTTATCATCACTTAAAATTTACATTAAAATTTAAAAATCTAATGCTGTAATTCTGCCAGTTTAATCTTAATGACTTCACTAAAACATATGTAAACAAACCAAACATTAAGCTCATCTTCATGAAATACAAGTTTTTTCAATGTATCTGACTGATATCTATGACCCATCCTAAAGCTGACATTAAGCAAATTTGGACATGAACAAAGGAAACATTTTTATTATGAAAATACTAGTAGATAAAGGGGAAACTCAATTTACTTTAAGCCTTTGTGCATTCTTTTACTCTTTAACCACAAACATAAATTTTGTGTATTTGGTAATGTGTATACAATACAGAGAAAATCACTAAAGTCTACTCTACAAAATTACCTGTAGACTTCACTTTAAGGAAATTACAATTCAAAACATACATAATATGCATCATAATCTATAGATGTCTAAATTTCAACCTTCCATGCCAAATTACAATTTCCTTTTTCCTCTTGAGTAAATGAACTCAGATGCCCTAGTGTTAGCCTTAGCTCATCATCTATAAAACAGCATGTTTTAAATATATAGTATAGTTACCTTCTTGGTAATTTAGCATTTTTTATGAATAATCAATATAAAATTTAAATTTTTGGCATAAACACCCACATACTAATTTAATCATCTGAGTATTTCTTCCTCTTATTTGAATTTGTGCTACAGAGAAGATAGTAAATTCAAATGACAGACTTCTGTAAAGGCAAACTTCATCTACATATGACAGACACCAAAAGAGCAGTAGCAGGATTTAGCTGGAGTATGTTCTGTGATCACAGCAACACCAGTCTGGTTCATGTGACCTTAGCCATTGTGCCCCATGCAATCCCAGTCACTCTATTGTAAAATGAACATTGTATCTGCATTCTCTCTAGAGATATTAAGAAAAATAAATAAATAAAAATAAAAACAATATGAAAGAATATGTGTATTTTGAAATTTTCAGATGAAAGGAAGGTACTGTATTTTTAAAGTAGACTTGTTATTAATTCTCTTTAGGGCAAGTGCTACTTATTACTAACCAGCACTAAAAATTTTGGTATCATTATCGTGAGAAATGATAATGCATTAACTTTCCAATAGATTTCAAAAACAAGTTCTGCAGTGTGCTGATCTGGTTTCATTTAGTAGCACACTGACATCTAGTGGAAATTTATAGTGTACTATGGGATGGATACCTTATACCCAAAATAATCAACACAGAGAAGCAAAGGCACCTTTTGGTCTTTATGAAAGAAAAAAAATATAAAGATTAAACAAATGATGGAACATTCTCTGTAACTTAAATTTTTACTTGTTTAATTAGAAACAAGTCTAGCTAATTCTCAAGACATGTAATCACAAGTTATAGGACAGTGGACCTAGGAATGGTGAAAAACTATTTTAGTGTGATAATTAAACAGACACCATAAAACTTTCCACTTTCCTCCAATTCTTCTCCCTAGTACTAGGAACTGAATCCAGTATCTCTGCACTGAGCTATATCCCCAACTCTTTATGCTTTTGAAACAGGGTCTTGCTAAGTTGCCTAGGCTGACCCTAAACTCATTATCCTGCCTCAGCCTCCTGAGCAGCTGAAACTATAGGCACAGGCCACTGCACCCAGCTTCTATATTCAGAATTTTAAGGGACAACTATGTATTTGTTCACTTCCGTCTTTTTTTTCCCCCTCTTTTCTTTCAACAGTGAATGCAAGAGAAGTTGGGAGGAAAAAAGGGAAGGAGGGGAGAGGAAGAAGGGGAGGGAAAAGAGAAGGAAGATAAAGGGGAGGGCAAGAGCAGGTTGGGGAGGGTGGGCAAGTAAGTTTTCCAGGTTTTCTACTGCATTCTTTCAATGTGGTTCTGAATGAATGAATTTTAAAAATGCATTCTTTTAATTCATTGTGGTTAGTATTTTATGAATTCCAGAAGAAAAAGCTCCTTTATGCTAATGACACGCAAGCTTTTGGCATGTTACTATGCATTTATCTAAATTTGCTTATTTAGTACACAGCATACACTCTAGAATAAAAATACAAAATGTTTCTAATACTTTGAGTTTTCTGAAATGCCTAGTACCATCAATAAAAGCATAACTTCTTTGTTTCTGTCCCTTACAAAGACTAAGAATTAAATGCTAACTGTTCCCAAGAGAAAGTCAATACCTATATATTTAACACATGATTATTTAAATTAGGCAAGATTAACAAATACGTATGAGAAGACTGTCACAAGCATGCCTGCTATAGCACAAATTAAATCTAAAAACATACCCCTCACCCTTCAGTGAAGCTGGAAAGGGCACAGGGTGCAGATCATCTATTTGACCTACACCAGCCTACTTTCTTGTTCTCTACTGGGCTTCAACAACTGGATGGAGCTTCTTTACACCACCGAGTAACAGCTTCATTATTCCAATGAAAAGGAAAGGCTGAAGAGGAGGAATCCTGGAAGCGGAATAAGAAATTTTTAAGATAAGGCTGTGTTTAATCAGCCTCTGGTTCTGGCACACCATTCCAACGTAATATCTTCTGGGGGGAAAAAAAGGAGGAAAAATAAGAGGGGAAGAGGAAAGGGAAGAGAAAGGAAGGAAAGGGGAAAAACGTGAAAACTGCTGGTCTGAAAATAACTAAGAGAAATCCTCAAAGACTAGAAAATGTATGGTTTTCTCTTGAGAAGAATTTACATGAATTTATTTCCACCACATTCAGAATGGTTTAAATTCCTTAACTCCTATATCTCTAATCAGAAAAAATCATCAGCTTTCAAATGTATAATCCTAGAAGACTCTTAAGGAAGCCACACTGCTTAATTACAAGCAAAGCATCCTTAAATAAATGTGTATCTGGTGTTCATGTTGTTAAACAATAAATATTTAAGAAATATACTCACTTATGTTCTTCTTGCCAATTAATAGTAAACTTCAGTCTTCACAGCCCAGAGACAAAACAAACAAAAACAACAAAAAAAGATGCAACACAACCTATTAGCACAAGCAAACAATATTCTAATAGTGAAGCTTCATACTGTACTTGAATGTATCACCATACACAAAATTTAATTCTGTATTTTACTTTGAAAATTCTTTCCAAATATTTTATACTGCTCATTGCCCTACCACTGAATAAAAATTTCATTTACTATGGTTCTATAGTGTTATTTCTAGTTCAATTATATAACTGAAAAAATTCAGGCCCAGAGAAGCAGAGAAAAAAAAAAAAAAAGATTTCCTCATTATAACAAGATAGCAAATAAAAAAAGATTTTAAAGCTTAGATATTCTACTACAGGCTGGTGATTAAATAATTAAGTTATTTTGCCTCTAGAGTTCAATATAGTAAAGACTCAGCAGTGAGAATTGAAATATCAATTACTATTGGGAAGGTTTTACTCACAAAGAAACTATTGTGATAAATCAATGACCCTTAATTAAGTGAAAATACAACTGAAGTTTTAAATGTGTAATCTCCATATTCATTTCTATTAGGAGAAAATGTCAAACTATGTTAGGCTTGTACAACCCCTATAATTAGTTTTCACATTTTTTCCCCCACTGGATGATAGGTTTTTAGACAGGGTGATTTAAAAGATCCTTGTGTAGGATCCTGATTTTAAAACTATTCTAACCCTAGCTGTGCAGAATAACCAGACTCTAATGATTTGCAGAGAAGTCACCAGAAATTTTGGGGAGTGTGCTTGTGTGTATCCTGCTCGATCAGTTTTCTAATTCCGTTCTACCAGGAGATGCTGCTATGCTGTAGATAGGAACTAAGTTTTCCAGATATGCTCAAAACTGCCAATGCTAAAGAAGAGTAACTATTAAATAAATGATCAATCCCTGGCATGTTAATGAAATGAATCTAGAGATATGGTCAAAGTGCCTGATGCACAATATATTTACTCTCAAAAAAGAAATTACAGTAACATCACAGAATCAATACTAACATTTTCACCACCAGAACCCACCATCTTTTGTGATCTTTATTTCCCTGGAATGTTAAGTAAGTAGAGACAGGTTTCACTAGTAGAATCTGATCTCTATATTCTCTATATCCTATAGCATTGTTAAGTCAGCAAGTTCAGACTTAAAACTTGATGGGTTTGATGTTTTCCTGACAGCATACTACCCCTCCTAAGACCACACTAATCCACAACTCAAGAGTGCATACTGGGAGTGCTTCTTGACTCTCATCAAGAGTCCTCACTGAAATGTCTCTTCTTTTAGAGAGCTTCTGGTGTCCTACAATATTTTACACCCAGTGTTAAACACATAATAACCAGAGTTAAATGAATTCTAGTTTGAAAATACCTGGAGAAAAAAATACATTTCTAGCTAATCACTAAGAAGGATCTAATAAAGCTACAAGTCAAAAAAGAAACATGAAATTTGTAATTTTAGTCAATAAAATATAAGACTTCAAAGATGCTTAAAGATTTTAGAGATGCCATTCTCTACATACAGATCTGCTATATTATTCATTGTAATCTTCTGGGTTACAGAAGGAAATGCTGTTTAAATAAGGTAAATTAATGCTGTTTAATTAAGTACTAACCAGAATAAAATGAAAGAGTGACCAATGTGTGACTTAAAATCCTCTGCTCCTCTGAATCTACTTAAATTTTAACATTTGAAGACTCTCTTTTGACCTTAATATGAGCTAAATTGTTAACTTTAAATGACATTTTCTGCTCATGTTTAAATGTGATCAAATACCAGATCAATACAATGAAAATAAACATGTAGTACTAGAACACCAAAGTATCTAGTACTAGCCTACACCTGCATGTCTCTGTATGAAAGTGCTTACCTAAATGAGTTATGTGAGTTAGTTACGTGAGTTAGTTATGTGAGTTAAAACACCTCCAAATACTCAAATCCAGGAAAAAAAAAATCAAAGTAGTAAGTTGCCCATTTATCAATGTATTATTTTGGACTGAACAGAAGGCTCAATTTCAGCACTGCCAAATGCTCTTAGGTACACAAGCAATGTGCCATCTGTCTTGAAGCACCAAAGGCATTAGTTCACATTTTAAAAAATGGTGTGCCTAGCAAACTTTTTTAATTTCCTGACACTTAAGATGGCCAGCAACAAGGTTACATGCATTAATACTTTGAAATGCTAGCAATCAAATAAATTATAAAAAAAAGTCAGAGTATCAGAGATTTGTAGTCCTATGAGCAAAAAGCCTTGAAGAGTCAGTAGATTAAAGGGTGTTTTCAATGAGTCATTATTGCTATTTACTCGAGGAAATACTTTTAAGTGATGGATAAAACAGCTGTCTTTGGCAAGTGACTCTGGTATTTCAGTATAAAACAAATATACCCAAAGCTGCTATTGACACAGGCGCAGCTACATCAGTAAGCACACTACAGTACTGCAGTGACAAAGCTGGGCTTCCAAGGAGTTTGCACTTGAATTTGGAAAACAATGGGTAACCACTGAAGTCTTATGAGCAGGGACTGTTGGGTGAAGACGAGGAAAATTAATGTGATAGTAGTGTGAAGAATGGACTGGAGTCTTTGTATAGAAAGCTTTCAAAAAGGTTCCCAAAGATAAAAGAGATAACCATGTGCCTGGATATAGGTTCCAAAATTAAAACATCACCAAAGGAATCAGATATGGGGAGCCAGTGATAACTTCTGCAACTGTATTTCTTCATACCCTTTTTCTTCTCATGAACTGTCACTCTTCTTCACTTTGTAGATGAAACCACTGAACTTGACTTAAGTCTCCTAATCTCGTATCACTAAAGACTCTGTGATATTCCTTCACATTCGGGCTCCTAATTATCAGGGAATCTGGTGCCCAGTAAGCTCTGTAGTTCCATTTCTCCGCAGGTTTCCCTTGTTTTCCATTGCAGAGGGCCTGGGAATAGCCAACAGATTGGAGCCTACTCAGTTTACTTAAGTACTCACTTTATGAGTCAGAGAAATGAGCTGCTGGAATATACTTCTGGAATTAGGGAGCTCTTGCCCAGTCACCTTTTAAATATACCTACTGGCAAAATAGTAACATGAAGCAATGAAAAAAAAAAAAGCTGTGAAGTGACCCTGTGATTTGGGGAGCAATGGGAGCATCTACTTCATTCCCCTTTCTCATAGAAGCTATGAATAGGGGCAGTGAGAGTGGGAGACTTGGATAACATTTAAATAAATAACTTTCAAAACTGAAGCATGGTCCTCTCCATACTAATACTTAGTATACTTTTCCTCTTTCTCTGCAGTATTTCTCTTAAATTTCCTCAAAGGCTATCTATCACTTTTTCCCATTTGTCTAAAACTATCCTGTAAGTTGACACAGTCATGAGTTGCTTAACAGAAATATGTTCCGAGATATGTAATGTTAGCTGTTATTGCTGTAGAAATATCAACGTATACTTGAAAGTAAGACAGCTACATGAGGCAATACAAACTATAGGACCACTGTTTTCTAGGAGGTCCTTTCACCACAGCAATTATGCAGTGCATGACTATACATGTATTTCTCAGTACCATTTTTTTTTCTTTTATCAATAAAAGGGAACTGGAGAAATACATCAGCTTCTTAGCTACTAATGGTAATGGAAAATTAGATAATCTTGTAGGACAGAGAATGTAATGGAATAGATTAAAAATTATGGTATTCCTCTATTCTCTATTTTAAACAAGTAGAGAGTATGCTATTGCTAGCATCCTGTATTTCAATTTTGTATGAATATAAACTCTGCCTACCACACACAGCACACTGAATCAATGCAATGGGAAATTAAAAACATATGCCTGACAAGCCTCACATGGTCTCTGGATAGTTTCATGGAGTACTTATTCCCATGGTACAGCCTCATTCAGCAAGCATAGCTATTAGATACTGGAGTAGGTATTTAGACATGGAGAAAAGGAATAGAGAGATTTATCTTTCTAAAGCTCACTCCTTATCCAGAAATAGGAATAAGATTCTCAGCTGTAGTAAAATGCAAGAGGTAAGCTAGAGTCACTGAGTACTAAGACTAATTTGAAAGACAAAGTAAGTACTTTAAAAGCATCAACTAGTATTAATCATATTTAGTATTACATAGTTTGGGTAAACCTATGAAACCATACTAATATTTTCATTTTAAACCAGCAGGACATCTGCTCAATTTCACATTCAACAGAAGATGCATAGGCATTATTAGTAAAGATGTGTTCTCTTGTGTTAGGAACAGGAAAAGAAGAGAAAAATCTGTCAGGACAGGAAAGTGATAAACTAAGGATGTGAAAATGTACTCTAAATGTATTGTACTGCCTGAAAGAACCTTTCAATTTGCAAGCACTAAAAAATGTGTAGAATAAACTGATTTGCAATGAGTATCGGTCAGGGATTACAGAGTATAGCTACCTTCTTTTTCCCCACCCCACCCCACCCCACCCCTTTCTCCTTCTAAACAAGAAAGGGAGGAAAACTACTTTTAGTGACCTATTATGTAGGCATGTGCAACTGACGTTAGCCTCACTGGATTTGACAGTTATCTATAGATATGCAAAATTTAAAGGAAGTTTAAATCTGTCTTAAATATTGATAGTATCTAGATTTATCAAACAATTCCTTCTTTTATGCCATTTTTTTTTTAATTTCAGAAAATACACAGAATTATGCCCCAGAGTTGTGGTCTGGCTAGTTAAACCATTATTTATATTGATAACAAAGACTATTAAAGTGTTCTTTTGCCCAAGCCCGAGTCACCTACTTTTAAATCATTTTCTAAAGCATAGCTTCTCAATATATATATATATATATATATATATATATGCTATTATCATATAAAGTTCATTTTAAAGTTGTGCATCTAAAGTTGTTTCATAAACATCTAGAAGCACAAGCAACTGAGGGCACAATAGGTGGCAAGTGAAACAAGAGACAATGCTGATGTCCCAGTATACTCCTTTTAAAGAAGCGTTAATGAGTTTAACAAAGTCAAGAAAAAAAGAGGAAAAAAAGTGTGGCTAGGTGTACACATTTTAGAAATATATGCACATAGAGGATAGTTTCTCATGTCTACTTTTAACAAGGTTGATGTTAGCTAACAATGATCAAGCCTTTAACACTATTCGTTACTGTTAGCAATGCAGGCACAGGAGCACTTTCAGCAATTCATTTTATAACCATGTTGAAAATCTACTGTGCAGAAATATTCCATTTAAAAAAAGCAAAGACATTAGTTCTTTTTAAAAATCTAAGTCTCATTTAAAATAATGTGTATCTACTAAAATGGAATTGTGAATTTAGAGGGCACTGGATATTTGGAAACAAAAGGATTTGTGTGTTTTATTTACCTAAAATAAGGCACACTACTAACTGAAATATAATGTAATTATTGTAGATCATTTTCTTAGACTCTCAAAACAATCTGCAATGATTGAAGAAAAATAACTGATACTTCAAGTCATGCTATAAATCTTCTGAAAGACTAAAATACAAATGACTTAAAAATGTGTCAGTGTCTTGTACTAACATGTCTATGACTTAGTTTAGTACCTAGTCATAGTACTTAAACTAACTTCCTTTTTTTTTTAATCAGTACCAGGGATCGAACTCAGGACCGCACACTTGCAAGGCAGGTGCTTATGCCACTGAGCTAAATCCCCAGCCACCACTTAAACTAACTTAAATTCTACTATATTGTTGTAAGAATACTCTCAGATAAGGTAGTGGGCTGATTCTAATTTCTGCAAATACATGTCAAAAAATTGTACTGTGCAGTTCTTAGAAAAGCAACCACAGACATGGGTCAAACTGCAAGTATCAACTTAATTTTACTGCTGTGATTAGTTTGACTTTTTTTTTTTGAAGGAAATATCTAGATATCTATAACATTTTTATTTTGAAAAATATTTGATATATTTGTCATTTAAATTTCCCTGATGTGGTTATATTAAATATGGTTGATTTTAAGTAATATCATGTGTATCATTTTCAAATTAAAAGAGAAATTGTGTTGTTAAAAGTATTTCCAGAAAATACTGATACTTCATTTTCACTGAAAATCAAGTTTGATTTTGTGCAGTTTTTGCTGAGACTGAAACAATATTTAAACAATGACAGTATGCAAAAAATGCAAACTGTACTTGATCTAACAGTAACTTTCAAGTGCTATAAATTAAAAATCTTGCAGGGAATAGTTACAACTTGTTTCACTGTATTCACCAATAATTTGTGATGTTATAAACAAAATTTCAGCTGAGCATAGTTGCTCTACCCTAAACTGTGCACAAGCTGTTGAACCTATCTGTGTAGTTGTCCAGCTCTGTCACGAGGATCATGAGTGTCTGACTCCTAAAGTTCCTCAGGGGTGTTAAATGAGACAGGGCACATCAGCAACTAAACAATGCCTGGCATGTAGTGGTGTACAGCTCAGCTCTGAGGGAACAATTCGAACGCTCCTGGCTCAACGAGATGCCTGAGGTCACCGCTATTTCCACACACTTAGGACATTACATTTGGACTTACAACTCATGAAACTGGTTTCAATGAGAGGAAACAAAACAAAGCAAAACAAAAAAACACACAACTCTGGGTTTCATTTGAATGTTACAATTTACGTCTAGAGCAGTTTTATGGAGAAAATAAGACCAGTAACAGTATTCAGGGGTAAATACCTATATAACTATGAAGAGCAGTTTTTCAGAAAGAATGAGACCAAATTTTTAAAATGACACATTGTTTAAAAAGTATATCCTTTTTGATTATCTTCTCTCAAACTTAATAATGTGGCTTTCACGGGATAGGTAGTTATTAGAACACCTAGATGTTATTAGCTCATTTGAAAGTGTAGCCAGCTTCCTGAAAGAAAAAGCAGAATACACAGAACAAAAATTTATAAGTTTAGAATTACTGAACTGGAGAGATTATACAGAACAGCGAAATAATCAAATCCAACTTTAGCATATCATATATGAATAAACTGAAATCCAAAGAAGTCTTATTTAAGGCCACAAAGGTAGTTTGTGGAACACCCACAAATATTTCAAAAAATGAATTCAATCTATTTTGTCCCAGGCCAAGAAAGCGAAGTAGGTTAGTGGTCATACTTATGTTGAAAGTAACTGAAGAAAGTACAATTATAATATCCTTAAATACCCTAATAATGAGAGCTTGTTTAGCAGCAACAGAACAGACAATTTTAGTAGTAGGGAAAAACTACTTTCTGCAGCTCACTCAGAATTCATAAAATATTTTTGGTTTATATAAAAAGTGTCCATGCCTATCACAGTGATTTGAATTTCACTGCAGATTTTTTTGAATATAGACAAAATTTAGAGCTTTTGTAAGTATAAACCTAAATTTTTCAAAATAGTACCATTTTGTTTGTAACAGGCTATTTCTGAGGTCTAGAAGTGTTAAAGTGAAAAACAGATATGAAAGATTAATCTTATTTTACTCTGATTTTAAGCTTCTAATGACAAATAGCCCACGGCTTTTAGTGAGAGCAGGTGCAAATTCACATTTTATTATCTTGAAGCAATGTATTTTTATGCTAACTCAACTCTCTAAATTTTATGATGGTACTTTTATTACCATATTTAGCATTGGGGAAGATTCTTGTTCCATGGACTACAAGCTTGATTATATAACAACCACAATAACAAAAAATCCTAAAGGAAAAAAATAAGCAAAATTATACTGTTGACAAACTCTTTTAAGAAAGCTTAGTAATTATAAGCTTAATAATGTATTTAATAATTTCAACTAGAAAACATTTAACCTTACAAATGTGCTATAATTTTAATTGCACATAAACACACAGTCCTCTTCTACCTTTTAGGCCGACAATAGTGTTGGGTTCAACTCTGCCTGTGGACATTCACCATAGTAAAAATGGTAACACATCATAAAAATTAAGAGCAAAATTTTAAAAAAGGAATCATACAAGAACTAACATATCAAAGTTATTATTTGATAATATTGTGCAATGATGAACAGAAATCACTGATTTGGAAATGAAATGTTATAAAAGATATAACTCCTGAGTAAGTCAGGATTGTCCTTCTTAGCTCAAACTTTAAGGGTTTTTGAGAGCAGTGGTTTAAAATCCTGTTTTGCATTTATCAAGTCACTGTATTTTTTCATTAAGATTTAAAGGAAAACTATGCATTTAATAACACATTCATTTATACTAGTGCTTAATAATCAATCTTCATATCCACATGTTTATTTCATCAACAATCATCTCAGACACACCTTCTGACAAGACTGACTTGAAATATTACGACAGGAAACTATGCCTTCAGGAGCATGTTTATTGTGTTTGAGATGATACATCAGTGCTCTCTGAGCTACAAAGGGTAAAAGGAAATCCTCTCATTACAAACTGACAAAGGTAAAACATTTTCACAACAGCATGAACCACATACTCAGAAATAGATCTGGGTTTAATACAAATGACATAATTCCTAGTCATCTACAGCTACTTTTATAACTTCATACAGATAATGAATTAGGCTAAAATGCACTATAATATTTGGTAGACTTCAGGACCAGTATCCTTAGTACATCACAAAATACATTTTGATATCCCAAAGAAGCAAGACTTGCAAGTAGGCATTTTAAACATAACTAATCTACAGCTACAAAGTTCTACTCTTGATAGCATTTACCTTTTTGGGGAGTCTCCCAGTCTCCAAAGGATAAAAGCAGAGAGTAGAATCAGTATAACATATACACAGAAGTCCGTATTGTAAAGGCTATAAAGATTTGCAGCACAGTGAGAAGACGCCTCCTGCCCCTTCACACTGCATACACATTGTATGAATTATGTTGCGTATCTCTTGGTCCACTGTCTGGCTATCCTGTCATGTTCTGCTCTGTTGGTCAAATACTGAGTGGCTATGCTTCCAACCA
This sequence comes from Hydrochoerus hydrochaeris, assembly GCA_004027455.1. Lineage (NCBI taxonomy): Eukaryota > Metazoa > Chordata > Mammalia > Rodentia > Hydrochaeridae > Hydrochoerus > Hydrochoerus hydrochaeris. Next base: position 45,331 of record PVLA01011373.1, read on the forward strand.
GAGGATCCGCTGGAAAAGTGGAAACATCAAAAGATATTATGTGGTATCTTAAATGTACGATTCTAATAGTCTATTAAATTAAACACTCATATTTTTCAGCAGTATCCTGATAAAGAATGGTTTGGTATTCAAAAGAAAAAATGTTTAAGGTAATGTGACTATATATTTTAATATACAAATTAAGAAAGCCTCTCACTAGAAAAAGAATGAGAGTTTTAAAGGGTCTAAGTTTTTTTAAAAGATATATAGATAAAACTTATTTGTGGTTTTGGCATTTCATTCAATAATGAAAGTGTAGCAGGTAGGTGCTACAGATATTAAATCTTACAAAGAACTGATCGTATAATCAATGCTATTCAGAATGAAATGTTTCTTTCATTCTATATATAGTAATAATGCTAATTATCATTCATAGCACTTAAAAACTTGCTATTTCAAGTATTTTAAAATAAAAATTGACTGAGATGTGAATTTTTATTCTGAATTTGTTTTAAAAATATATACACATGATATAATATTTGAGGTGTTCTAAACGATAATCAATGTTTTAAAAAAGTAAAAGCTCTCATCCTTCTGACTGCAACTACTCAGAATTTTTTTTTGTCTGGCAAATAATGTTTACTTGTTACAAAGATTTGAACATTATCATTATGTACGTGTATTTTTTTCTGGTACCTGGCTTTTTCACTTAATATTTCTTAAGGATCTTTTCCTGTCATTTCATACAGAGCTGAGCCATTCTGTTTAATAACTAGGCCTTCTATCAATAAATATTCACATAAATTTTAATCTTTTACTTTAATAAATGATACCATAATGACATCCATCTATCAGTTGTTTCAGCAACTGATCACAAGAATCTAAACCAGGTACATCAAATGCATATATGCTAAGTCCAAGCTAACAGTGACAGACTTTATTTAGCAAAAGCCAAGTCAACTCCTTTAAAAATAACTACAGTGAAATAACACACAGATTTCTGGGTCTAAACATTACTTTATCACCAGCTATTTAGGTTAAACTATTTATGTGGTAGTTAGGTATTTCTGGAAAAGTTACCAAATTATATACCAAAGACTTTATTTCTGAGTTTATATCATTAAGTTCAACTCATCAGCTATTATTTTAATGGCCATTAATAGTACATCTAATATAACTTAAATCCAAAAAGGGAAAAGCCCTTCCCTACTGACTGGCTGCCATGAAGCATCCATGGAAGAAGATGAGGAGGCAGCAGTGTCAAAGACACTGCTTAAGTTATTGATAGAAACTAGTTATACAGCTATATAATTTAGAAAAAAAGAAACAATACGAATAAAAGTGAGAAAACAATATATTGTTACGAAGTTACTGAGAAACTTCTGGCACAGTTTAACTGAAATGGCATTGACAACGTCTTCACAAAATGTTTCATGATGAGTTTTCTACCAACAGGATTTATTTCTCAATCAACATTTAAGCTAATCAACTACATGCACAGGTTTTTGTTGCTTATAGTATATGTTTATAAAGATTTGCTTACCAGGGTTGCAGTCTGTCAAAAGGGAACAAATAGACAGCAAAACCTTTGAAATAGTCAAAGCAGGACTCCAGTTGTCTTTAAGGATGTCCAGACAGATGACTCCCTGACTGTTGATGTTGCAGTGATAGATTCTGGTACGGAAAGTAACCTAGGTCACAGTGCAAACAGGAAAAAAATATTACGAATGCTTTACTACCATCTAAACCGCACCTGTTATACATCATAGGTAATATTTAACCTGTCAGTGCATAGAATTCCATTTTTGGAATGCCCATAACAATGGGTCATAATAAATGTTTTCTTCTCAAATTCTTGTTCCTTGAACTTTTCTAGGTAACATATATGAATTCAACACAGAACTTTAAAAAACTGCAATCCTTGCCATAAATGGGTTAAGAGAAAGTAATTTATTCAGTGCTAACCTGAGATAAAAATTTAGTTGCAAATTTAAATGGTTTTACTTGATAAAGTTAAAGAAATGTTTGTTATCTCCTGGCATAAAAAGAATTGTTATTAGTTTTAAACAAAGTGAGGAGTTGATCAACTAAATCTAGATGAACAGAATAGTAACTGTACACATATGTGCATGCATATACACATATGCGTATGCACAATCTACCATGATATTTTTATAACACATACAGTGAGAGAAAGTGAGGAAGACATGAAATGTTGTGGTGCAAAAGTAAGCGAACCAAAAAAGACTTTCTTAAAATACAAGTCATGCTAGTTTCTTACTATAAGTGTCAGTACCAACTCAGCTAACCTGTTGCCACATATCACAAAGTGATGGAGAATGGAAAGTAAGGTTGGTGAAATCATGTGCACTACTTGCCTTTCTATTTCTTGGCCTTTCATTTCCAAGTTGGTTAACCACCTTGTCAGACTAACACATGAAAACAGTTTTAAGTGGCTAAAAGAAACAGCTATATCCCTGACATGTGAGGAAAGATAAATGACAATAACAAACACTAGCAAATTTCAAAACAATAACTGGTGATTAATTCTGCTAAAGTGGAATCTTGGAAGAAGACATTTAAGTCTTTTCAAAGTGTCCTTCTGAAAGGAATAGAGGCACAAAAGAAAGAATGACAATCATACACTTCAGCAAATCACTGGTTAGCTAGAGTGAGAGTTTCATAACCCTATAGAACTCTTCTAATACAGTATAGTCGTTACACGTAGACAGAAAGGTCTTAACTGTAGCTAATCAAAATTAAGATGAATTAAAATATACATTAAATTTTAAAGCCTGAGTACGAAAAACAGAACGTAAAAGATCTCATTAGGATTTTAACTATTTAAATATGGATATTAGAAAACTTAAAATTATACATGTAACTTTGCATCATGTTTATTTTTTCCATTTAACAGTGCCACTGCAGAATATGAGAATAAAACATGTTAAATCACTGACAGGTGACCACTCAATCAATATAATGCATTACAAATACAATTAGTAGTTTTACATACTTTCAGTTATTAATGAACAAACTAGTATCCATGAACTGAAAAGAATTACATTTTTATTATTCTTTATAAAGTTCAACACATTATGTGAACTTCAAAAAGAATAAGTACTATAGAGCAGTGGTTCCTAACACTGAGATAATACCAGAAATCTTATTTCACTTAGAGACTCAAGAACATTTAATACATCGTCAGAGGAGAGAAACAATATTAACAACTTAGAAAATAAAGACACTGCAATTTTAGCAAATTTATTGTGCTAAATTTATAACAACCATTATAATCAAAACGATTATGACAAATCATACCATACAGTAGTTGAAATCTTTAATTCCTATTTTACATTAAAATGAGGTAGGACAAATGTAATCTTTTAAATTCAATTTTCCTCTATATACAAAATAATTTTGTGCAAAACATATAAAATCCCTCTTGATTTTGCTAATACAGTAAAATGAATTTCAATATGAAAACCAGGCATGTAGAAGTATCACTATAAATATAGCCATGTGGTTTGTTTCTACAGTAAAAAATAATCATTGAATGCAAACTGAGCCATCAGTGATCTACTAACAGTAAATATGTTTAATTCTGAATGTGAATACAATTTTTGCTATGATAAACACGAGGAGGGTCTTTATTTGACAGATTCAGAAAGACAGACTCTAAAGAGCCCAGAGAAATTTAAAAGATATCGATTCACTAATCTCTACATCTTAGATTCTGATGGGATGACCATACAGATACAGTAAAGCAATCAAAACGGACAGTTTTAGTGGGAGCATCTCTAGGTGATAAAAACCTTGGCATCTGCAATTTGAGGTAAATACCACTAGGTGGAACCACTACTGCCTTGTTCCATAATGTCTTTCCGAGAAATTTTCTTTTTTTTGTTCATCTTTTTACACACACACGCATTAAACCACTACACAGATGACAAATATAATAGAGAACATAATATGAAGAGAAAAACATTTCATCATAGTTAAGCGTTTCAGATCAGGTTTAATTCTGGTGGTTTTTATCTGCTGGCCAGGCCATTTTAGAGTAACAAAGCAGAAGAGGAAGCCATTCAAGTAACTATTATGCAAAATAACTGTGAGTCATTATGAGGCACAACTCAAACCTTAATCTACTTATTTAAAATGAACTAAAAGTCAGTGGGTTATCCCACCACCCCTAGTTTCCATTACTTATACTTTATACTCACACAGGACACAAAATGAATTTACTAAATATTACTGATCTTCCTTTGCTATGTTTTCTAGTCTTTGCTTCTTTGTAAAGGCAAAATTCACACAGCTAAACCATTACTCCTGAAAGCTGCCAAACAAGTTTGCTTTTTACCCAATCTCCTAAATGAAATTTCCCTTCATAAGTACAAAATATGTTTCATTTATGTACAAAATATAGTTTTTTAAAAAAAATTAACAAACCCTCTGATGAATATGAAAAGTTATCTGTTAAAGGTAGGAGTCATTACTTTCCTTTTTAAAAGTCCTGGTTCTATAAGAGTTTCCCTATTAATTTATGAATAACCATGAAATAAAAATTATTACATTAATACATATTTAAAGTCTAGAATAAATTATTTTGGAAAAAGAGAAATATTACAAAATGTACTTCTAGGTTCTTACCTTTGGTGGCTTAAATGGATAATCTGATGAAAATGTGATATCCAGAAAAAACACACCACCTTCATATACAGAACCTGGTGGACCAAGTATAGTTGATCTCCATTCATAAATGTTATCTCCTTTAGGCCCAGCACTATTCAAAAGAAATTAAAAATCAATATATACATCCATAAGCAATGCATATTACCATATTCAGAACTAATGGAGTATTAAAGTTAAATCAGCAACCTAGAGCAATGATGGCACCAATGTGTTCACACATACATGTAAAATTTATTTATAAATATTTTAAACTTATAGAAAATTACAAGAAAGTACAAAAAGAACTTGTAAATTACCCAGAATCATCTCTTTCAGTTAGTGTTTGATCCTATTTGTCTTTTCTCGTTTCAAAGACAAACACGTAAGCATTCACACATTTGTTTCTATGCCATTTGAGAATAAGTTGCATATATCATGGCTCTTTCCACATAAATATTTCAGTGTGCATTTCCCAAAAAATGTCCTACAAATCTCTATGGTTACATTTTTAGTAACTGCATCAACACAGAAACCTAGATTCTGTATATTATAAAGTTGTTAAATGACTTGGTAGTACTCTTTAAAAACCATATTTTTCTCCAGACACAGGATCCAGTCTTGGAATCAATTATGTTCAAGATCATTAGCCTCCTTTAAGTCCTTTTAGCTTTTGACTTCTGTAACATTAACGTTTTAAAGTACATAATGCTTTAAAAAAAAAAAAAAAAAACAAAGGAACTCATCACTTTGAGCTTGTCTGGTGTTTCACCATGATTAGACCTAAGCAATGAACTCTTGGCCAGAGTAATAAGTACAGAAATGATGTACCACATTCAAAGGCACCTATCCCTAACTGGTGATTTTAAGCATCAGACAAGGTGCTGTATTAACTTTCCTACTGCTTAGTTACTAACTTTTCCCTACAATGAGTTAGTAATTTTAGGATAAATACTTTAGGACCATATAAATATTCTATTCCTCATCAAAATTTCTCTCTTTGCACTCATTTGTAACTCTTTTGAACCTTACTATGAGGGTGGCACAATCATGATTTTTTGGAACTTCAGTATTTCCAGTATTATATTCAGTATTTCTGTAGTATATTCAGCATCCTTCATATTTAACATCCTTCTTATTTAACACATACCATTTAAGTGCTCGCTCTCTCTCTCTCTGTGTTATGTATGTAGATATAAAACTAGTATGTTTTCACAGATTCCTATTTTTTCCCAACGATTTATAAATTCACAGCTGCTTTTAATTATCTTTATGCTCAAATTATTTCCAGTCTGGCTAGTGAGAATTCTTCTAAAATGGCTTTTATATTCTTGTAGAGTGCCATTAGTAGCTTTTGAACGATCCTTTTTCATTATAACAAGATACTCCAGGATTCTACCCTTGGTCATTAGCCGTTTCTTTTACTAGTTCTAGTACCTTCTAGAATATCATTAGAAACCAAAATCTGAGGGGTAGATGTTACTAAATCAGATACTTTTGGTGCAATGTGTTAAATGCCTTCATTTCACTTTTAAAATACAAACCAGAGATAGTTCAAATAAAATCTAAACTGGCAATTACTTGTTGCAAACTCTAATGGTTTCTAAACCCCCTTCAAATATATCTTACAGACTTTTTACTTTTTTTTGGCTCTCTAAACAAGTATATGCACAAGGCTTTTCTTCTTTTAAAGTGTTCATCAGCTTAGAAGTAATCTGTAAGTTCTATTTTAAATAAGTGCAAATCAGCAAAATCAACCCACATTAACAATAGGATATAAATTAAAATAATTTAAGTACATAATAATTCCGTAAAACATACATTGTAAATTATAAAACTTCAGGTAAGTGACAGCAGCAATACTCAAAGGTGTACTATGAAGAATGCTTCACACAAAAAATGTGGATTGTATAATATAGTTACAGATGGCTTCAATAATCCATCTTTAAAGCAAATACATATACACAGTAAAATCTCATTAATTTGTCCTAGTTAGGGGAAAATGTCTTTGAAAATTAAGTAACCTTCTGTAAGCGTTAAATACATACAGCAACTGGAATTGATTTTGTAACAGCTCATTTCTCAGTCTTCTTTTGTGTTACAGGTATACCATGTATTTACTAAAAGAAAAAAAACCAGAAAACTGAATACCAACTACGGAACAAAAAACTTGATTCAATGGTATTCCTTTTCCAAGTTAACTTTTCACTTCATGACTCAAAATACTCACTATAAAATTACATTATAGTGTCAAAAGTTACAGCACTTCAGTGACATGTTTCAAAACCTTACATGCTAGTAATAATAATAGTAATATGCTGACCACTATTTACTTCATCTTTTGTATGTCAGGCATTTTTTAAAGCAACATAGTGCTCTAATTCTCCTAACTTTTAGAAAGTAATAATGTTATATTCCTATTTTTAGATGAGAAAACTAAGGTACAGAGAGTTAAATAATATTCCATATGTGACAGAATTACAAAATGACACAATTTGAATGTAGGTAAAATAAGTCTATATTTTGTCAAAGGTTTTGCTGTATTTCCTCATACTTTCAGTGCAGCTGCAACTTCTAACCTTGAAACAAATATTGCAAGTCCTTTCACTACCCAAGGAGAGCTATTTGCCAAAGAAATCAAATTGCCTTAGAGACAATTTTTTTGGTTCTTAGCGCAAACAGGCTATCCTTCAGATGGCTAGATAGAAGGTAAATTGAGGATCACTGTTATGTTAATGAATCACAGAATTTTATACCAAAAAAGAGTAAGTTGAAAACAAACTCTTAAATAAAACAAACAAACAAAAAAACAAATCAAACCAAAACAAAACAAAAAAAACCAAGGTCAAAGAGTAAAGAGCCCACCTTAAATGCCCTTTGCCAATTGGTGGAAGAGCTGATTCCTAAGATGTCCAAACCATTACACTTCCTTTCTTCCGGGTAAGCTTTTTGCCACGGGATAATGCATACATTTAACTACATTAGAGCAGGTTATTCAATGTGACTTTTTGGAGTAGACTGAGCACAATGCAGATATGCCAGTGTGACTCATTTACTATACCCAAAACTATCCAGTCTAAGCAAGGTAAAAGCTAGAATCCAGGCCTTGTGTTGGCTATTATGTCTGGAATAAGGGACCCCATTTGTTCTGTCAAAGGTACCATCTACTAGCCAAGGCACAGGGAGGTAGGAGGGATATAAGAAGGGGTATGGGATAAGGAGAGCTGCAGCACTAAGTCTGCTGTAATTTAAACAAAGCATTTTATAGGCTAGCACTGACCTTCCACTGAAGCCTCAGAGAAGAGTAGAAAATAGGTGTAAATGACAGTTTCAAGACAGGTGCCTTCATGCCTTTTTACTAGTTCCCATTCTTTCTCTCTTCTCCACAAAGGTAGCATTCTGAGCAACTCTACTCTCTTCAATCATCCATTTTTCCCTCGAGTGAAAAATGTTCACAAGAATTCAACGAAACCATTTCTCCAAAATTTATTTTTAAAAACCTCAATTTCTCTACTCTTTTGAGTTACCATCGATTATCATTTCTTTAATATCAAAATTCCTTCAAAGTATTTTCTCCAATATCTCTGTGTTTTCACTTAACTCCATTCCAAACAAGTTTTTCTTCTATCCTTCCAGTTCTTACCCAAGGTCAGCAATGACCTCGTTATTGAAGCCAATGATCATTTATCAACCCTCAGAGCATTTGGTCCAGCAACATTTGACAGATTCTCCTTGATTCATTTTTTCTATTTTGTTGCTAGAATAATGTACCTTATTAA
>PVLA01011374.1:9655-53840 GCA_004027455.1 Hydrochoerus hydrochaeris
ATTTCACTAATGAGGATAGTCTCAAGTTGTCTCCATTTGCCTATGAAGGCCTCAAGATCATCCTTTTTTATAGCTGAGTAATATTCCATTGTATAAAAATGCCACATCTTTTTCATCCACTCTGCAGTTGATGGGCATCTTGGTTGTTTCCAGGATTTAGCTATCACAAATTGTGCAGCTATGAACATGGGTGCACATACATCACTGTGATATGAACTTTTCTGTTCTTTGGGGAAAATACCCAGAAGGGGAATAGCTGGATTGAATGTGGCTTCCAATCCTAGTCTTCTGAGAATTCTCCATATGGGTTTCCATAATGGTTGCACCAGTCTACATTCCCACCAACAGTGGAGCAGTGTTCCTTTTTCCCCGCAGCCTCACCAACATTTGTTATCAGTTGATTTCTTGATGGCAGCTATTCTTTCCGGAGTAAGGTGGAATCTCAATGCTGTTTTAATTTGCATTTCTTGAATGACCAGTGATGGTGAACATTTCTTCATGTATTTATTTGCCATTTGTATATCTTTCTCTGAGAAATGTGTGTTCATCTCAGATGCCCATTTTTGGAGAGGATCTTTGAATTTGGGGGCTTGATGTTTTTCAATTCTTTATATATTCTAGACACAAGTCCTTTGTCTGAGGGGTTGCTGGTTAAAATTCTTTCCCACTCTGTGGGTTTTCTTTTCACTCTGTTGGTGATTTCCTTTGAAGTGCAGAAACTTTTCAATAATGTGAGATCCCATTTGTTGATTCTTTGAAGTGTTTCCCGTGCAGTTTGTGTTTTGTTCTTGAATTCTCTGCCTACCCCTATGTCTCCAAGATTTCTACCTACCTTGTCTTCCAGTAGATTTAGTGTTTCTGTTTTAATATTGAGGTCTTTGATCCATTTAAACTTTAGTTTTGTGCATGGTGGTATGCGTGGATCTAGTTTCAGTTTTTGGCATGTAGAGAGCCAATTTTTCCAACACCATTTATTAAAGAGACTATCCTTCTTCCAGTGGACATATTTAACTCCTTTGTCAAATATCAGGTGGCTGAGTGTCTTTGTAGTTGTGCTTGCATCTTCTAATCTGTTCCATTGATCCTCAGGTCTATTTCTTTGCCAGTACCAAGCTGATTTTATCACTGTGGCTTTATAGTACTGTTTCAAGTCAGGGATTGAGATGCCTCCTGCCTTGCTTTTGTTGCTCAGAATTGCCTTTGCTATTCTAGGTTTCTTCTGTTTCCAAATGAAATTTAGAAGTGTTTTCTCTAGATCTGTGAGGTATGTCAATGGTATTTTGATTGGGATTGCGTTAAATCTGTATAACAGTTTTGGGAGTATGGCCATTTTCACAATGTTGGTTCAGCCTAACCAAGAGCAAGGAATGTCCTTCCATTTTCTAATATCCTCTTCAATCTCCTTTTTCAGCATAGTATAATTTTCAGTATATAGGTCTTTTACATTTTTTAGTTACGTTGATTCCTAAGTATTTCATTTTTTTACATGTTATTGTAAAGGGCGAGATTTCCATAATTTCTCTCTCAGTGAGGTTTTTGTTTCTGTACAGGAATGCTATTGATTTTTGAGCACTGACTTTGCATCCAGCTACACTGCTGAACTTGTTTATTACCTCTAGCAGTCTTTTAATGGAGTTTTTTGGGTCTTCTATATAGAGTATCATGTCATCTGCAAATAGTGATAATTCAACTTCTTCCTTTCCTATCTTTACTCTTTTTATTTCTGTCTCTTGTCTGATTGCCCTGGCTAGTGTTTCCAGAATTATGTTGAAAAGGAGTGGTGATAGTGGACATCCTTGTCTTGTTCCTGATTTTAAAGTGAAAGCTTTCAGTTTTTGTCCATTTAGTATAATGTTGGCTGTTAGTTTGTCCTAGATGGCCTTTATAAGGTTGAGGTAGACACCGTGTGTTCCAAGTTTCTGAAGGGTTTTTATCATGAACATGTGTTGGACTTTGTCAAAAGCTTTTTCTGCATCTATTGAGATGACCATGTGGTTTTTGTTTTTGGCTCTGTTGATGTGGTGTATTACATTTATTGATTTGTGTATGTTAAACCATCCCTCCATTCCTGGAATGAACCCCACTTGGTTATGATGTATAATCTTCTTGATGATTTGCTACATTCTATTTGCCAGTATTTTGTTGAGAATCTTTGCATCAATGTTCATTAGTGAGATTGGCCTAAGCTGTCTTTTTTGGTTGGATCTTTCTCTGGTTTTGGTATCAGAGTAATACTTGCTTCCAGGAATGATTTAGGGAGGATTGCTTTTTTCTCAATTTCATTGAAGAGTTTAAGAAGTACTGGCATCAAATCTTCTCTAAATTTCTTGTAGAATTCAGCTGTGAATCCATCCGGACCTGGGCTTTTCTTTGTTGGTAAGTTTTTAATTACATTTTCAATTTCAATAGCTGATAATTGGGTTGTTCAAAATTGCTATATCTTCTTGGTTGAGCTTTAGTAGTTCATATGTTTCTAGAAATCTGTCCATTTTCCTCTGTGTTTTCTACTCTATGTGAGTAGAGATTTTTCAAAGTAGGTATTCATAATCTTTTGAATTTCCATGAGATCTGTAGTAATTTCTCCCTTTTCAGTTCTTATTGCATGAATTTGGGTTTTTTCTTTTTCTTGATAAGGTTAGGTAGGGGTTTGTCAATTTTGTTTATTCTCTCAAGAAACCAGCTTTTTGATTCATTAATTCTTTGTATTGTTTTTTTAGTTTCAATTGCATTGATTTCTGCTCTAATCTTTACAATTTCCTCTCTTCTATGAGCTTTGGGTTTAGCTTGCTCTTCTTTTTCTAGACACTTGAGATGGAGCATTAGGTTGTTTATTTGTGCTCATTCTGTTTTCTTGATATGAAAGTTTATTGCTATATATTTCCCTCTTAAGACTGCTTTCATTGCATCCCACAGATTACAGTATGTGTTTCTATATTTTCATTGAATTGTAGGTATAGTTTTATTTCTTCTTTAATTTCATCTCTAGCCCACTGGTTGTTCAAAAGGCTGTTATTTAATTTCCATGTATTTATGCAGGTTTTACAATTTCTTTTGCCATTAATTTCCAATTTCAGTGCACTATGGTCAGACATTATGCATGGTATGATTTCAATACCTTTGCATTTACTTAAGAATGTTTTATGGGATAATATATGGTCTATTTTGGAGAATGTCCCATGTGCAGCTGAGAAGAATGTGTATTCTGATGTCGTTGGGTGGAACACTCTGTAAACATCTACTAAGTCCAATTGCTCACAGGTATGATTCAGTTCTGTTATTTCTTTGCTGACTTTTTGTCTAGTTGATCTATCTCTTTGTGGCAATGGGCTGTTAAGATCTCCTGTTATATTGTATTCTTGTCTATTTGATTTTTCATGTCCATTAGTATCTGTCTTATATAGTTGGGTGCTCCTGTATTTGGCGCATATGTATTTATAATTGTTAGTTCTTTCTCTTGAATTTTACCACTAACAACTATGTAGTGACCTTCTCTATGTCTTTTAATCATTTTAGGTTTGAAGTTCACGTTGTCTGCAAATAGAATAGCTACCCCTACTTTTTTCTGGGTTCCTGTTGCATGGAATACTGTTTTCCATCCTTTGACTTTTAATCTATGAGTTTCCTTTTGGGTCAGATATGTTTCTTGTATACAGTATATTGTGGGATCCTGTTTCTTGATCCATTCTGTCAATCTATTTCTTTTTATAGGTGAATTGAGGCCATTTATATTTATGGATAGCACTGATATGTACTGGCTCAACTTTGCCATGTCATGTTCCAGTTGTTTCTTCCTGCTTTTCCTCTTATTTAATTGCTTATCCTACCTGGACATTTCTTTCTGTTGTTTTGGGGATTGTGGTCATTTTTATCTCTGTCTAGTATGTCTTTCACTACTCTTTCTAGGGTTGGTTTGGAGGACATGAATTTCTTCAGTTGTTCTTTGTCATGGAAGTATCTTGTTTCTCCATTAAATTTGAATGAAAGTTTTGCTGGGTACATCAGTCTGGGTTGAAGATTGTTTTCTTTCAAGGCTTGAAATACCTCACTCCAAGCTCTTCTTGACTTGAGGGTTTGTGCTGAAAAGGCTGCCATGATTCTAATGGGCTTTCCTTGATAGGTGAGTTGTGTCTTTTCTCTGACAGCTTTTAATATTTTGTTTTTATGCTGTATGTCTGAGATCTTAATTATTATGTGTCTGGGTATGGATTTATGTTGATTGTGACTGTTTGGTGTTCTATATGCCTCACTTATCTGCATATCAGATTCTTACCCCATGTTTTGGAAATTTTCTGCTATTATTTCTGTAAATACTTTATGTATGTCATTAGCCTGCACTCCTCTATCTTCGCTAATGCCCATTATTCTTACAGTGTTGTTCTTGGCATCATCATGAAGCCTCTGGCTTGTCATTTCATGCTGCTTTGTTATTTTTAAAAGTTCTATCCTTTCCTGATCACTAACTGTGATCCTGTCCTCAAGGTCCGAAATCCTATCCTCAGCTTCCTTTAGGCGATTTTGCATGCTTTCAATAGAATTTTTTGTTTCTTGGATGTCTCTTTGAGTTTGTTTCACGAATTCTGCTTGTTTTCTATATTGTTCATTCAAAGTTTCAATCAGTTTCCCATGCTCATGTACTTTTTTCTCTAGTTCTTCTTTAGCTGCATTCAACAACTCCTTTACTAAAGTTGTTATTTCTATCTTTACATGGGAGAGTACTTCTAATTTGATTTCCTCTGTAGCCTGATGCAGTTGTTTTTTTTTTATTTCACTGGCTATCTTTTCAGAGATTCCCGGTGTGTCACTTTTGGGGCCCTCTATTTCAATGTCTCCTATACTTGCTTCTGGTGAACTATATGTTTGAGACTGCATTTTGCTTTTTTGTTTTGTCAATTTCACTCTGCCTGGTGTTTTGTATGTGTAGGAGGGGATCACACACACTCTTCAGACACACCAAAGTCTTACAGTTAGTTGGAGGGAGTTTTACTACTGGCCCTATTTATCCCCTGTACACCTCTATTTTAGGGGTATACTCACCACACTGATACAGTCAATCCTCTGTAGTCCAAGGTTCACCACCTGGGAGCAAAGTTCCAAATTTTCTCACACTAACTAGAGCCCCCTGAGATCTTCTGATGTTCCCGGTGGCAGGGCCGGCCCTCGGTGGTGCTTCAGGGCAGCCCACCCCTGTGGCGGGCTTGCCCTGAGTTCCCCGTGGCAGGGCGGGCCCTAGGGGGAGGTTCAGGTCAGCCTACCCCTGAGGCAGGCTTGCGCTGAGTTCCGGTGGCAGGGCGGGCCCTCGGTGGTGGTTCAGGGCAGCTTTGCCCTGAGGCGGGCTTGCACTGAGTTCTGCTGTGATTCTTGCACAATGACAAAATCATCTAATGACATGCGTCTCAGAAGGCACCTCCCTAGTTAAGCAGTGCATGGCTGTCATACTCCTGTTGTTTGTGGGTTGTGTCCCCCAAGAGTTGATGTATTTAAATTTTATCCCGTTTATTAAGAATGTGGAAACTGAATCCCTCTGACATTCTAAGGTGGAAACTTGGAGTGGGCCATAGGGTTAGATGAGGTCATGGGGGAAGAGCTCCCATGACTGCATGCTGGTGCCATTTGAGGCAGAAGTAAAGATGCATATATACACACCTCTTCCTTGCCTCTTGCCATGGGATATCCTGGTGCCCCTTAAGGACTCACCCAGCAAAAAAGCCGTCACCAAAGGTGGCCTTTTGACTTTGTACCTTCAAAACTGTAAACCAAAAAAAAAAACCTCTTTTTTTTTTTTTTTTTTGATTCTGGGGCTCAAACTAACGACCTTGTGCTTGCCAGGCAAGTGCTTAAGCCACTGAGCTAAATCCCCAAAAATAACTTACCAAGTCTGTGATATTTTATTATTAGCAGTATAAATCATATTGATACAAACTTTGAATCCAAAATATCTTGTATACACTACCCCCTTGCTGTATGCATTTGGCCTGGGCTGGAGGCTTGAATTTTTTTTTTTTTTTTTTTTTTTTTTTGGTACCAGGGATTGAACTAATGACCTTGTGCTTGCAAGGCAGGCACTTATGCCACTGAGCCAAATCCCCTGCCCAGGGCTTGAATTCTATGGAATGGGAGTTGCAGTGAGAGTTTTGCCATTGCTGTATTGCACGCATGTAGCGTGCAGCATTGTCACCCTTTTTTGAGGTAACTGCTATCCACCCTTGGCCTGATGGTCACAGCCACACAGTGCACCAGAAAGAAACAGCTGCACTCCCGAGAGCAAGAGGCAGGCCGTCTGGGTGGGCAAGGCCCGGGAGAAGGACTGAGGAAGGGCTCCGCCCAGGCGCAGTAAGGGGGCTCCCCAACCCAGAGTGCCTGGCCCCCAGCCTCTCCACTCCTGCCACTTCTTTATTTGCTTGTTTGTTTGTTTGTTTGTTTTCAACCTGGCTGTAATAACCACTTTATTGAGGTGTAATTCATGTACTGGAGAAATACACGCATGGTTTAAAGTATATACAATTCAGTCATTTTTTTATATTCATAGAGTTGTGCTAATCCTCACTGCAATCAGTTTTGGAATATGTTCACCACCTCCAAAAGAAAACTCATTCCTCATAGTAGCCACCCCTCACTCCTCCTTGAAAAATACTCATCTCGTTTCTGCCTTTACAGACAATTTACATAAATAGACTTGTACAGTATATATCCTTTTGTGTCTGGTTTCTTTCACTTAACAGAGTTTATCCATGTTGTTGCAGTAATACGTGTCTTTCATGGCTGGATAATATTTCATATGTGTTTATGTCATATTTTGTTTACATCAGGATTTGGGTCATTTACACTTTGGAGTTATTATGAATAATGCTATTATAATAATGCTGTTATGAACTTTTTTGTTTTACCAGTCCTGGTGATTGAACTCAGGGATAATCTGCCACTGAGCTACATACCAAGCTCTTTCTTCAATTATTATATTTTTATTTTGAGACAGTTTTTCTAAATTGTCCAGGCTGGCCTTGAACTTGAAATCCTTCTGCCTCAGCCTCCTCAGTAGCTGGGATTCCAGGCATGTGACATCATGCCCAACTTATTATGCACATTTGAGTAAAAATATTTGTGTTTATGTGTTTCGTTTTTTTGAGTATTATACTTAGGATTGGAATTCCTGGGTCATATAATAATGCAATACTCAATCCGAAGAACTGTTAAATTGTAGAGTGGCTGTACTGCTTTACATGGTACAGTGCTTAAGCATTCTGATGTCTCTATATCCTTACCGACATTTGCTCTTCTCTATCATTTTGGTTATAGCCATTCTAGGAGGTGTGAGGTAGTAGCTCATGGATTCTATTTGATTTCTCTTAGTGGCCAATAATGTTGAATATACAAGTGGTCTGAGGTTCACAAACTTGATTCTATGATTCTGGTCACTAACCAAGCTGGACAAGAACCAAATCAAATTCAATGGTTAGGCTCAATGTTGACCTTATGGAGAAATTTGACTCAATTCTTGTCTAGTTCAGTTTGTAGAATCATGGAATTGAGTTCATGAACTGGGACACCACTGTATTTTCATGGGCTTATATTTATATAGATCCTTTGGACAAACCTCTATTCAGATCTTTTCTGGCAATACTTCTGACAATGAAACATGATGTTAGGATATTGTCTTATCCTTCTAAGACCTAGAGTATAAATGTGGGTCCCAAGTTGAGACAGTGAAAAACTCCATTTCCAAATGTGGACAAGAATCCTACAGCACTTAGGATTTCCACTCTTTCTGAGATTCTGTAGGGAAGAAATAAAAGAATTGTTTTCTAGGAATGGTGTCTGTTCACAGTTTTTAAAAATCCACTGAACTTGAAAGTAGATGATGTGAATTCAGGTCCTGGTTCTGTTTGATGACTGTGAGCAAGTTACTTTGTATGTGACTTGGTTTCTTTGAATCTTTCTTTTCACCCACCACCTTTTCAATTATTTTCATTTTTTAAATTTAAGTATAATCTGTATACATTCAAGTGCATCCTTTTGGCATGTCATTCAAGTTTTGAAAAATGTATATAGTACATAATTACAATCTCAATCTAGAGAAACTATTCCTAGGTAGGCATATTGGTGCTTGCCTGTAATCTTAGCACTTAGGAATCTGAAGCAGAAGAATGAAAAGTTCAAAAGCAGGCTGGGTTATATAGCAAGGCCCTGTCTCACACACATATACATCGAGAAGGAGGGAGGGAGAGAGAATTTCTATCATTCCAAAAGCTTAGTTTAGTCTGACTCTAAGTAATCATTCCTTCCCCTCCTTCAAAACTCTGGGAATGGTCTTCTTTCTCTTTTTTATCCTTTTGCCTTTTCTAGAATATCATAAAAATGAAATCTTACAGTAAGTAGCTTTTTGAGCCTGGCTTTTTAAAAATTTTTGTCTGAAGCATTTTATTATTGTATATAATATCACCAATTTGTTCTGAAAGGGTTCCACTGTATAGATGTACCATACTTGATTTGCTTATTTATTATTAGTTAGAGAGAATTTTAGTTATTTTCAGGGCTGGGGAGCAGTAAAGTGAATGCAGATTTTCATTTCTTGTAGGTAAATATTGACCTATTTTGCATTGTTATACAGAATAGCTGTGTGACTTCATATCTGCAACAGCACCGTGTGAGAATCCAGTTGCTCTACATCCCTACCAGTTTTTGTAACAAATCTCAGTATCTTCACCTGTAAGTGGGACACCAGTCCCTCCCCTACTACTATCAGGCTTGTTGTGAAGATGGAAACTAAAGTAAAATAATATGAACAGAAGTACTTTGTGAACTTTAAAGTGCGGTACTCAAACAAGAAATGCTGCTGCTTACTGTCATAATGATAATGCCCAATTATATGAGAGGCTTGCTTTCCACATAAGCTGAGTGTTTCACATTTTACCGCTAAGTCTTGGCAAAGTGAATTATCATGAGCCTGAAACAGCAAGCAGTTCTGCCTTAGATGCATTGTGGAGTTTGTTTTGGCTCCCATTTTTGAACTTTTCACAGAAACAGATAAATGACCAAGATGTAAATCATTAAGTGCGAGTAAGTTTTACAACAAAAAATAACTATGTGTGATGGAAGTCAGCAGGAATGGAGTCTGCTTGACAGACAGCATGATGTGCTTGGGAGAGGAATAAACGCAGGCCTCACTAGGCAGT
Organism: Hydrochoerus hydrochaeris; assembly: GCA_004027455.1. Taxonomy (NCBI): domain Eukaryota; kingdom Metazoa; phylum Chordata; class Mammalia; order Rodentia; family Hydrochaeridae; genus Hydrochoerus; species Hydrochoerus hydrochaeris. The sequence continues at coordinate 18,826 of PVLA01011374.1, forward strand.
GTATTGAGGAAGATGCTGAGGCAGGGAAGAACACTAGTTGCTAATGTATCCCCTGTGCTGGGGTAGGATGGATGGGTAAAGGAAACTGACAAAAATGCCAATTTCAACTTCTTTCAGATTTGAAATTTACTGTTTTTTATAGTAACAGGTGTAAGAAACAAGCAAGCCAGAAGTTATCTTTTTGACTCCAAATGAGCTAATATTTGTGTAATGTAGAGATGGTTACATTTAGAAATTAAAAACTATTTACAGATATGTATGTACACATAGATTAGTACACATATGTATGGCCTCGTTCTTCATCTGAGAAGATGTAGAAACACCTCATTCCAGATCTGTGCATGAGGACTTCTGCCAAAGAGTGTATTACGTAAAGAGAGGAAAAATGAGTAACTCAGAGTGGAGGAGCCCATCCAGTACTCCCTCAGCTGATGATCAAGGTTAACATCAGCCAGGATATTTTATGTGCACCCTTAGTATGATATGATATGACTTATGATATGATCTATGGCTGACAGTTTCCCCTTGTGGTCTTCCTTCTACAAAAGCTGAACACCAGTCTAATCAGGAGGTAAATACTAGGCAAATCACAATTTAATCATCTGCTGTAGAAACCTGACCAGTACTTCTCAGAAACATCAAGGTCATTAAAAATAAGGAAAGTCTGAGAAGCAGCAGCAGCCGAGAGGAGACTGAAGCTACATGACTAAATGTGATGGGATATGGATGTGGTCTGAATGAGATCTGGGGTGGTTAAACCTGAAATATAACTAAGTACAGAATTTGGTTATAGTAACATGTAAATATTAGCTCACTAATTGTGACAGATTCATCATACTAACCCAAGATGTTAATAAAAGAGGACATTGGATGCCAGGTACATGGGAACTCTCTAATATTCTTGTTATTTTTCTTTAACCTAAAAATATTCTAAAATAAAAGGTTTACTTTTTAAAAGCCTATCTTCTTTTTTAAAATAAAGAGAAAAAGAAAGACCCAAAGTGTTGTTTTTTAAAATATTTTACCTCCCACAAATTGAGACCATATTCATAAGTGAAATAAATCAACCTCATGTTTATATATATAACATATTGTCTCCCTGATGTGAAAAATAATAAAAAATAAAAATCTGACAGAGTAATAAGATCCAAAATATAGAATAGATATTGTAATAATGAAAGGGAAAGATAGTGCTCAAAGGACAGAACTACTGGGATAAGGGAAAGGAAAAAAGGAAGAAAGGAAAAGATTGTATGTATGTTGGTAAACTTATATAAATATGTATGTATATGTACACTAGATAGATAACTATACTACTAATCTCTCTTAGTTCATCAAAAAGAACAGTTTGTGCTGTCATTGTTTGATTGATCACTTTTGTGTCTAGATTTTGTAACCTGAACTAGTTCTAAGATAACAATATGTAATATATTAACTAGTGTTAATTCCCTATTTTTTCTTTTTTGAAATTCTGAATCATTTCTATCTCTTTTTTCTATTTTACTTTTTAAAACAAAATATTTTGCTTCCTTGAAAAATATTCTGTGAAGAATTTCAGTTTAATTGGTGAAATTATCAACAAAATTATTATTTTAAAGGTTGGATTACCTTGAGTTATCTTCAAGATATTACTTAAATAGCCTCAGTTGAAAATTGATCATGATATGTAAATTGTTGTTCATTGAAATAGTCAAAGGAAAAAATGACTATAGATATTTTGGAGCATTTCATTTCTAAAATTTGAAGAAATCTGGAGGATGAATTGTTTTTTTAAAAAATCCAGCATATAATCATTCGGAATATCAGGGGCAAAATCAAAGACCACTTTCTTAGCCAAGTTAAAGACAAAAATTCATCCTGCTTTCGCTTATTCTTTAAATGTTACTTAGTTTTGCTTTTCAAATTAAAATGAAGTGCAACCATACAAAAAAGATTAACTTTAACAAGTACTATAGAATCCAAAATTTGTTGAATGTCATTTATCTCATGCAGGATATATTTATATAATAAACATCTGGACTATTTAACTCTGTCAGTGAAGATGTTCCACACCAAGGGGAAGCTCCCATGTTCCTTTTATCACCTATATTTACTACTGACCACAAATACCCTTCCCTTCATGCCCAAAATATTAGAGATACTATTAATCAGTGTATCACAGTCTAGCTTTTCATTGCTTTCCAGTGAGCTTCCTGGTGACCGAAGACTTCTGGAATGATGTTTTTACGTTCAGATTCAGATCCCTGCCTGAGCCAAGAACTTTGCCATCTTCAACCCAAAATCTGATGCTCCCCTGTGATCCCTCTGCCCACAAAAGCCTAGCTGGCAACCACCCCTTTTACAGGGATCTCTTCTCCTTGGGCTCCACTTAGGATCTGTCCCTGTCATTTCTACCTAGGACGCTTCACCGTGTCACAAGCCCTGTTGGCCACTGATGATTGATGGCAGTGAGGAATCTTGGCCCCCAAGCTCCACTGTGAGGACACAGGGACAGACACTTGATAGTTAGGGCATTCATTGTTGATTGGTTCCATCCTGACGGAAGTCTGAGTCTTCAAATTTCAGTCTGAAAATTCATCTCTGCAGCTGCATAATCAGAGGGAGTAAAGTCGGACCTCTACTAAATTCCTGAATTCCCTAACTACTATTCTCTCAGGATTTTCTTTAAGATTCTTGCCTAGTTGGCTAAGTAAATAGTTACCGTTTGGTTGTGAGAGTCACTCTGACTCATAATAGTAACAGCTCCAGGGAGTTGACAGCTTAAACATTGGCACCGTGCTATGTGCTCCACTTTGCTGTGAAGCCTTATTAAATCATCCACAGTCTTACGGTGGCTCCCACTTTATAGGCAGGAACGATAAAACTAAGGACTCACAAACGCGTTCATGTTCACAAAGCTGGTAAGGGAAAAAACTACAATTCAGGGCAGCCTGTAGCCTCCAAGGCCCCCACACTCCTCACAGTGACCTCTCTGTCACTTAGGAATTTCCGTCAGTCCATCCTGAATATTTCCCCAAGTTAGCATGTCCTGGGTTCATCTTTACATTTGCCATGTTTCTCTATACAAGGAAACACAAGGTACAAATTGGAATTTTTACTTCTCACTAATATTTTTGGCAAAAGTTATGGTTTTAAATCCAATTGATTGATCACCTTGGTTTTAAGAGTCCAAGTTAGGGTTTTGTGTGGTTTTGTTTGTTTGTTCATTTGTTTATTTTTTGGTAATTCTGGGAACTAAATCAGGGCTTCACACATGCCAAGCACATACTCTGCCACTGTGCTATGGGCCCAGCCCCTAAACTACCATTTATAATTAAAAAAAAAAAAACATAGAGCTCTAGGGCTGCAAATGTAACCTGGTATTGGAGCACTTGCCTAGCATGCATGAGGCACTGAATTCATGGTAAAGGCTAGAGTGGGCGGCTGGGTGGGGATATGTGGAGTTCTTCTCCTTCCATTAAATTTATGGTGTCCCTCCTTCAATGAATCCACACTTTACAACAAAAATTCAATACTCAGGAACACTTTGATTCCTAAAGATATTGTAAAATGAATGTCAGCATCGAACTGTTTGTTAATATATTATTTATGTTCCCTCTCACTTGCAAAAAAGAAAAAATATTTGAGAAAGTTTTTTTTTTTTAATGGCAGGGTAAAAGAGCTAGAATTATACAAGAAAGGCTAAAATGCACACAAAAAATACCTAGGCAAATAACTAGATGCCACTGATCAAAAAGTTGGTCAGAGCTTCCTGGTAGCCTATGTAAAATATAATGGGTAATAGTACCATCATCATAGGAATAATAAAAAAGAAGGGTAAGGAGAGAAGGGAAAAAGAAGGCAAAGTGCAGCATTGTGCCAAATCAAAATACTCCAGCTGCCTCCTAGAACTTTGGGAAGAATGCATAGCACGCATCCTGGAGAAAATGGGGGATTTCTTCAGACACGCTTGCAGGAACAACCTTGCTTGGCTGTGTCTGACGTTGCTGCTCAGTAAAGGAGTGCAGTCCGAAAACATGGCTCTAAAGACGTGATGTGGGGAGCTAAGACAATCTGATCGAGGTATATTGCTCAATGAGAACCTTCCTGGGCATACAGTTTAGAGAATGAATGCCTGGCATGCTCCTTAGGATGTCTTTCTGGAATTCCAGTTGCCTTTGCCAACCTTTTGATAAGTATGACATGCTACAGAGAGTTGAAAATTGAAATTCCAGAGAAGCCCTTTTATAAACAAAAGTAACCCTGTCTTGTGAAAGTTACCCTCCTGTCTACCACTTTCGATTCCCCAGTTGCGCTCACCTGTCCACCTGCAAAGACATCCAAGAAACTTTTATTTTTATGGTGATCTATAGTTAGGGGAGGACAGAGGGAATTTTATTTCCTACTATGTAAAATGCCAAATTTGTTTTGTTTTTTTTAAACGACAACTACATATTGCTTTCCACACAAAGCTTAAACCTGAGACTTAGCAAGTAGAGTGAGAGAGAAGGAAAATAAAGAACTTTTCATGCAAATGAATATGAAAATGTACATTTAACAAAAATAATAAAGTTATGTACATAAAGCCTGGAGCAGGTCTGTCACTTAGATGTTACTCCACAAGTCCCAGATGAATGACTATAATAGGCCACCAAAGGAGGCCAGCTGGCAAGAGTCTGAAGGTGGAAGTTGCTAACTTGCCGCGTCATCTAGGAAACACATGTCCTCTGGCTTCTTTAAACACTTTGCTGTTAGTAGAGCAGTATCCTAACTCCCTTTCCAAGATGAGGAGCCCCAAAATGTGCCCTCCCAGATTCCTAAATAGCTTCATCTGTTAACTAGGCTTGTATGGCAGAGGTAGGCTGCCAAAAGTGACTTGGTTCCGGGATAATTGGAAACAAGCTCTTCCTCCTGTCATAGTGGGCCAGCACTTTTAATTGCCTCTAGAGGCCATTCCTGGAATATCAACATGTCCTCATGTAGTTATTCATCCAGAAATACTGACTGGTAAGCATTGTTGTAGGCTCTGAGAATCCTGCAGTGAAAAGAAATGAACAAAAAGGTGGCTACTATAGTCTTACCTGGGGTTGTACAGAAAGGCCACACTGTCCAGCTAATGTTCCGGCGGAGTCAGGAGGGGACTGAAAGAGTGATCAGTCAGGACATGTGAAACATGAACATTCCAGGCAGAGAAAATGTGAAAATGCCCTATGGTAATGTGCCTGGCACTTTCAAGAACAGGGAAGAGGTCAGCATGGCTACAGTGGCATTAAGTTGGGCATGGGGGAAGAGAAGAAGGAGGCCATAAGGTCAAATGGCCCAATCCATAGAGTTTCATAGGTCATTTAAGTGCTTTCACCTTTATCCAGGAAGATCACTGAGGGCTTTAAGCAAATTGTATGAGTATTTTTTAACTTGTTTCTTTCATTCAGTCTTATTTTTAAAATTCATTTATATCCAACTGTGTATCGATGGTTTCTTCATTTTCAATCTTCTGGGTCTGGCTTGGCATTGTAGGTGTTACTCACCTGAGCTATGGACAATGGGCAAGTCTAGGTGGCCAAATATTTAAAATTTCTGTTAGCAAATAGCAAAGTTGTCACTAAAGCCTGTCTTCTCTTTTTTAGAGCTTGAGAGGTTGGATCAGGCCAGTGGTATAAAAATGATGCCCTATGGAGTTGGAGGCAGTGTTGTTAAAGAGAGCCTGCCCTGCTCCTTCTGCAGCCTCCATTCATCCAGAGCATCTCTGCTTGTCCAAGTTGTGCCCTAGCATCCCATCAAGTTGTGAAACCAGTTAACCACCAGACTTCAAAATTCTTTGTAATTTTCAAGTTCAGCCACTACATGCAAGAGTACATGCAATAGGTTTAAGTGCTATTTACTTTTGTAATCAGTAAATGCTTTAATGAAATGTCAAATTTACTTTCACAATGATGAATTAACCATTGTATGTAACTCAAATATAAGATACTACTGAACCATTTACAAAGGTAAATCTAATCATCCCTTTCCTTCCTTTCTTTCTTTCTTTCTTTCTTTCTTTCTTTTATTTTAAAAAGCAAAACATAAAAAAATGATAGACATAATACAGAATTAAAAAAAAGTGAGAAATCAACACTAGTTAATATATTGCATATTATTAACTTAGAAGAAGTTGTTCAGGTTACAAGATCTGGGCATTAAAAAATGATCAAACAATCAAACAGTGACAGCACAAACTGTTCCTCTTTCTTATCATCGAGGAGCTTGGGCTAGCCTGGCTCTTGTGGTGGGGAGATGGAAGCCACATAAACGTGTATTTGTGGCACATCAGAGGTTTGTTCCTAGCACTCAAGGATGCAGGATGGTGAAGGAACACAGCACATACATAGTACACAGGAGAGCTGGCCCAGGTGTGTGGGAGACTTGTTACTTGTTGATCAAATAACTAAATTGGGTAACTGAATGAGTATATTTAGGATAACTGTGAAAGCCGTTTATCACTGTTAGAAAAGATACAGACACACAAAGAAAAAAGGCTAAGATGAGACTTGAGGTGTTAAAGTGAAAAAGAAGATTTCATTAAGAAGCTATGTACACAGGGGTGATTAAAACATAAATTTTTTTTAATGTACACAGGGGTGATTAAAACATAAATTTTTAAAGAATATATTACAGTAAAAGACACATTGCCATTAATCTTACCTCAAGATACTTCCCCTAGCTTAGAACACACTTATTCCAGTTGCTTGCCACTTTCAGAAGCAGTTCTGGAAGTGCTCTTCATACATGTCTTGTGAATGGTGTTGCTGTGTCCCATCCAGTGGAAAGGCGGGCTGTAAAAACATTGTGTCCTTATTCAGCTTACGCACCGGATCTGGCACTCTGACTTCTGGCTCTTCCCCAGAGAAAGTGACCACGAAATATAAGCACTGTGAATCAATTCTAGGACATCAAAGCAGCCAAAACAGCACAAGAAAGACACTCATGAAAGAGGATTTCCAGAACCACTTCAGAGAGTGGCAAGAATCATAACTGTGTTCAAAGCAAGTAGAAGTGTTTTGAGGGGGATAAATGGCAACATGTCTTTTACTGTAATAATTTTTTAATTTTAAAGAGACTAAAACAAAACAAAACAGAACACAGCAGATCAGAACAAAACAGTGCAAGCAACACAGGATTTCAAAATAAGAAAACAGGGAATTGACAGTGGCTACCATAATGTCTCTTGTTTTCTTCAAAATAGTTGTCCATATCTTCACACACCATGAATTCAAACAAGACTAAATAGTATAAAACTGATCAGAACAAAATAATGAAAAACAAACAAACAGACAAGAATGAAAGCATTACAGGCCTTCAAAACCAGACAACAGGAAAATCAACAAGGGCTACCATTATGTCTTTTGTTCTCTTCAAAACAGCTGTCCATACCTTCACACATATTGAAATTAAATAATACACAACAGACTAAAACCAATCAAAACAAAAAATAAAAGCATTACTGGACTTCACAACAAGATGATAGGAAATCAGCAATGGCTGTCATAATGTCTCATTTTCTTCAAAGTAGTTGTTCATTCCATCACATGTAATAAAATCAAATTTTGTAAACTTTAGGAAAAGTTCTAGGCATATATAAGCCTATACATGTACATCTATCCTTTCGAAATTCGAGGGAAAAACAAAACAAAACAAATTACAAGAAAATAAGAAACAAAAGAGACAAATAAATAATAATAACAAAGACCAAAACAGTGACAACATAGGCTTTCAAAACAAGGTGGTAGGAACATAATTAAGGTTGGTATTTTGCATAGTTTATCTTCAAAATTGTTACTCAGATACCAGATATAAACATGCAAAATTCATCTAATCCTATGACTGTTAACTGTTTTGTTCCAAGAACTAATAGAATCAGTAGCACAATTATTGTAGCTAGGGGGAAAAAAGATGACAGATCAATAGGTAGCATGGTAGAGAGCCTCTCTGGGAAAAACAACTCAGATGCTAAAATTTAACACCATGGAGAAGACCAGACAAAAGGGGAGGGATTCTCATGACCCAGGAAGAAACTGAGAGAAAAAAGAAAGAAAGAAAGAAAGAAAGAAAGAAAGAAAGAAAGAAAGAAAGAAAGAAAGAAAGAAAGAAAGGAAAGAAAGAAAGGGAAAGGAAAGGAAAGGAAAGGAAAGGAAAGGAAAGGAAAGGAAAGGAAAGGAAAGGAAAGGAAAGGAAAAAGGGGGGAAAGTGTGGACGGAGGGCTGGAGCTGGTCCTGCACTGTGCTGGGCAGAGAGCTGGAGCTGGACATGCTCCCATTGACCTGGTCCCGCTCTGTACTGGGCACGTCTTGGAGTCGGGTGATTTACAGTCGAGCTGAGGTCATGGTCCTGCCGAGATCAGAGGTTGATGAGCCTGAGACCCTTGGCAGGAGGAGGAGCCACAGCCTGGAGCGGAACCAGCAAGGTGAGCTGCACTGACTTGTGGTGAGTTCTGGAAACTGGGTCCCACAGATGGGGTGACCGGCTTGATGACATATTGGAGTTGGGCAGGACAGGCAACCACAGCGGCATCATTTGGCTGCCCCGGACCCAAAGTGGACTGGTGGGATCTGCTTGGGCTGGGTCACAATCCTGGTTGGGACCCAATAGCCAGGGACAAAACTGTCCCAAACCTGTGACATCCGTACGGCACAGCCTAACGTGCTGAAGGCACTCACTGGTTGACTGGCTCAGAGGAGAGGGGCCAGCCCACATCACCCGTGCATGCACCTCACAGATCAACAGCAAACTGAAGAGGGCAGCAATCCCCTAGCCAATATGCTTCATAAAAATTGTAAGCAATACAGAAAGGATCTGAGACCTCCACCATACACCTGTCTGAAAGAAACCAGAACCATGACAAGAAAAAGAAACAAGAAAAAGCCTCCAGCCACTGACCCAGGGAAGATAAGTCCAAGAGAGGTAAATACAGAAGAGATCAAGAGCAGCAAACATGCAATATCAGACACAGCCTCAATGGAAATAAACAAATACTTCTGTGACCTCATTGACAAATTTAAATCTGAAATTCTAACTCAAGTGAAGCAAGATATAAGAAGATTAATAAAAGAAATGCTAAGCATTTCTCAAGAAGACACAGATGGAAGAATGGAGAAACCCAGAAAAAAGAGAGAAACCTTTGATGAAGAATATAAACAAAATCTAGAATACATGAAACAGATCCAAAGAGAATACTAGGAAATTAAAAACTCCATTGAAAGCTGGCAGAATTTCTTGACAGAAACTAAAGATAGACTTTCTCAACTTGAAGATAGATTTGCAATATATGATTGTGAAAGGGAAGATCTCTTAAAAATCACAAGGAACCAGGAAGTAACAATACAAAGGCTAGAATATGACAAGAGGATCTATAACTTAAGAATAATAACTGTGAGCAAAGAAGCAGGGACAAATACAAATGAAATACAAAGGTTATTCACAGAAATACTTAAGGAAGACTTTCCAACCACTGGTAAAGGAAATGATATTCAGATATATGAAGCATACAGAACTCCAGGCAGCTACAACCAAAACAGATCTACCCCCAGACATATAATAATCAAGATCCCAGAAATTCATCACAAGAACAGAATATTAAAAGTGGTCAGAGAAAAGAAACAGATCACCTATAAAGGAAAACCCATTAAAATCACAACAGACTTCTTGACACAAATTATCAAATCAAAAAGAGCTTGAAATGAAGTATTCCAAGCCCTGAAAGAAAGTACCCTCCAACCCAGACTGATGTACCCTGCAAAACTTTCACTCAAAATTAATGGAGAAACAAGATGTTTCCATGACACAGAGGAATTGGGGGAGTTCGTGACCACCAATCCAACCCTTCAGAAAATACTGAAGGACATTCTAGAGAGAGAGAAGAAAATCACCCAGATTCCCAAAACAATGGCAGAAAGGCCTCAGTGAAAGGGGGTGACAGTGGAATGAAGGAGAAAAGTAAACAACAATGACAGAAAAATAGCATAGCAGAGATGAGGCAGAGAAGATTAGCTATAGTTTGATTTTATTCTGTTCCAGTCTGTCTACTCATACTAGATTTGAAAGCACAGATGGCTACCCCCAAAATAGCAGAATATACTACAGTAAATATCCCTAATTCCCTATTAAATTGAAGCCTTGTATTACTTACACTGTCTTACTATGATTGATCTTATTTGAATCTGGTTTGTTAGATCACTGTTTTGTCTTGACTGATTTTATTCAAATCTGGTATGCTTGAAAGCATCACATCTGAGAGTAGAGGTAACTATTCTAAAGATGACAAGATTCAAGAGGATACCCATTCTGGTTGGATTACTAACTGCTTTTGAAGTCCTATAATGTCTCCAATGTTTTGTTTTTATTAATATTGCTATGTATTGTTATGTTCAATTATACTATGCCTGATGATATAGACAATTCTATTGAAAATAACAAGAGACATCATAGTAACTACTGTAGATCATCTAGTATTGTGGTTCTATATGACTTTTTCATGTTTTTCTAAGAATTTGCTTTGTTGTCTTGTTTTGATTTGTTCTTCCCTCTAATACAGAAAGGATAGGTATACATGTAGAGATTCATACATGCGTAGAACTTCTAAACAGTTTACAAGAATTGAATATACTTATTGTAAAAAAAGAGAGGAAAAGAAAGTATTCTAAAAGATATAACTGCATATATGTTTAAGTGTGTAAGATTGATAACCAAATTACTAAGTTTCTGTTGGATAAGTGAACAGAACTGGTTGCAGTCTCACTGTTTAAATGTCCACTTTGTATGCTTTACTTATGTAACTTGAACAACTACTTCTAAGAGGAAAATATGCAATTGTCAACGAGTGTTTTCTTACTGTTTTTTTTTTTGAAATTATATATTATTTTTACCCTGTTTCTGTTTTGATTTTTTCTTTAAATAAAAAAAGAAAGAAACCAATTATCATAGCTATGTTAAGTGTGTACACAAACTTATATCCTTTTGCTTTTCCCTTCCTTCTTTTCTCTGTTTCCCTAAGTTTTTTTCCCTTTTGAGCAGTTTTTTACCCTTTCACAGTATTTATTGAAGAATTTGTAAATACAATATTTACACACGTGACTTTGATTTATTTCACTTATGAGTGTGGTTTCAAGTCACATCCATTTACCTATGAAAGCCTCAGTGTGATCCTTCTTTATAGCTGAGTAGTATTCTATTATATAAAAATACCACATTTATTTTATCCATTCCTCAATTGATGGGCATTTGGGTTGTTTCCAAGATTTAGCTATTACAAATTGTGCTGCTTGTAAACATGGGTGCACATATAGCACTGTGATATGATGTTTTCGGTTCTTCTGGGAATATTCCCAGAAGTGGAATAGCTGGCTCAAATGGGACTTTCAATCTCAGCTTTTTGAGGAACCTCCAGACTGACCTCCACAGTGGTTGCACCAGTCTACATTCCCACCAACAGTGAAGAAGAGTTCCTTTTTCTCCTCAGCCTCTCCAGCATTTGTTGTTGCTAGTTTTCTTGGTCCTGGCCATTCTTTCTGGAGTGAGACAGAATCTCAGTGTAGTTGGTAATTTGCATTTCTCTAGTGACCTGTAAAGCTGAACATTTTTTCATGTATTTATTTGCCATTTGTATTTCTTAAGCTGAGAAGTGTGTATTCATTTCAGATGCCCATTTTTGGATTGGGTCTTTGAATTTTGAGTGTCTGATTTTTTAAAAGTTCTTTATATGTTCTAAATAGGAGTCCTTTGTCTGAGGGACAGTTGACTAAGATTTTTGCCCAATTTGTGGGTTTTCTTTTCACTATGCTGGAGATTTCTTTTGATATGCAAAAACTTTTTAATAAGACAAGATCCCAGTTGTTGATTCTGGCAAGTATTTCCCATGCAGTTTGATTTTTGTTCATGAATTTTCTGCCTACCCCTATGTCTTTAAGATGTCTACCTATTTTGTTTTCTAGCAGATTTAGTGTTTCTGTTTTAATATTTAGATCTTTGATCCACTTTGACCTTAGTTTAGTGCATGGTGATGGGCATGGGTTTAGTTTTAGTTTTTGGCATATGGAAAACCAGTTTTTCCAGCTCCACTTATTAAAGAGGCTATCTTTCTTCCAGTGAACATGTTTGGCCCCTTTGTCAAAGAAAAGGTGGCTGAGTGTGTTTGTAGTTGTGGTTGTATCTCTAATGTATTCCATTGATCTTCAGATCTGTTTTTATGTCAGTACAATGCTGATTTTATCACAATAGCTTTGTAATATAACTTCAAGTCAGGGATTGTGATGTCTCCTGCCTTGGCTTTGTTGCCCAGAATTTCCTTTGCTATTCTAGGTCTCTTCTGGTTCCAGATGAATTTTAGGAATGATTTATCTATCTGTGAGGTATGCTAATGGTATTTTGATTGGAATTGCATTAAATCTGTACAACAATTTTTGGAGAATAGCCATTTTCACAATGTTTATTCTTCCTATCCATGAACAAGTCACGTCTTTCCATTTTCTGAGATCTTCTTCAATTTCTTTTTGCAGAATATTGTAATTTTCTCTGGATAGATCTTTTATTTCCTTTGTTAGATTGATTCCTAAGTATTTCATTTTTTGGATGCTATTGTGAAGGGTGTGACTTCTCTCATTTCTCTCTTTGAGTTGTTTGTGTAGAAGAATGCTATTGATTTTGGGGTGTTGACTTTGTATCCAGCTACATTATTGAATTTGCTTATTACATCTAAAAGTCTTTCAATGAAGTTTTGGAGGGTCTTCTATGTAGAGTATCATGTCATCTGCAAATAATGATAATTTAACTTCTTCTTATCCTATCCTTATTCCTTTTATTTCTCTCTTTTGTCTAATTGCTCTGGCTAATATTTCCAGCACTATATTGAATAGGAGTGGTGATAATGGACATACTTGTCTTGTTCCTGATTTTAGAGTGAAAGCGTTCAGTTTTTGACCTTTTAAAATGATGCTGGCTGTTGCTTTGTCATAGATGGGTTTTATCATATGAGGTAAAGACCATCTATTTCAATTTTTTATAGGGTTCTTATCATGAATGAATGTTGGACCTTATCAAAAGCTTTTTCTGCATTTATTGTGATGACTGTGTGGTTCTTGTCTTTGGTTCTATTCATAGGATGTATTATACTTATTGATTTGGGTGTGTTGAACCATTCCCGCATTACTGGAATGAATCCCATTTGATCATTGTATATGATCTTCTTGATGATTTGCTGCCATTCTGTTTGCCATTATTTCATTGAGAATTTTTGCATCTATGCTCATTAGGGAGATTGGCCCGTAGTTTTCTTTTTTGGTTGGGTCTTTCTGTGGTTTTGGTATTAGGGTAATATTTGCTTTCAGCAATGAGTTACAGAGAATTGCTTCCCATTCAATTTCATTGCAGAGTGTTGGAATTAAGTCTTCTTTGAATTTCTTGTAGAATTTAGCAGTGAATCCATCAGGAACAGGGCTTTTCTTTGTTGGTAAGGTTCCAATTACATTTTCAATTTTGTTAATTGAAATTGGGTTATTCAGCAGTTTTACATCTTCTTGATTCAACTTTGGCAATTCATATGTTTCTAGTAATCTGTCCATTTCTTCTGTGTTATCAAACCTATGAGAGTAAAGGTTTTTGAAGTAGGTATTGATCCTCTGTATTTCCACAGCGTCTGTAGTGATTTCACCCTTTTCATTTCTTATTGCCTGAACTTGAGTTTTTTCTTTCCTTTTTAAAATAAGATTGGCTAGGAGCTTATCAAATTTATTCTTTCAAAGAACCAACTTTTTGATTCATTAATTCTTTAAATTGTTTTCTTAGTCTCTATTACATTAATTTCTGCTCTTTATAATTTCATCCCTTCTTTTGGCTTTGGGCTTGACTTGCTCTTCTTTTTCTAGATGTTTCAGATTGTTTACTTCAGGTTGTTTATTTGTGTTTGTTCTGTTTTCCTGATGTGGGAATTCACCACAATAAATTTTCTTCTGAGAACTGCTTTCATTGTATCCCATAGGTTATGGTAAGTTGTATTTCTATTTTCATTTGCTTGTAGATATTGTGTAATTTCTTCTTTAATTTCCTCTGTGACCCTTTGATTGTTCAGGAGTGTATTATTTAATTTCCATGTGTTTATGGATTTTTTGCAGTTTCTTTTGTCATTAATTTTTAGTTTTATAGCACTATGATCAGATAATATGCATGGGATAATTTCAATTCTTTTTCATTTACTTAAGCATGTTCTATGGGCTAGTATATGGTCTATTTTAGAGAATGTCCCATGTACTCCTAGAAGAATGTATATTTTTATGTTGTTGGGTGAAACACTGTACACATCTACTAAGTCCATTTGTTCACATGTTTGATTCAGTTTGGTTATTTCTTTGCTGATTTTCTGTCTAATTGATCTGTCTCTTTGTGTCAAAGTGGTATTAAGGTCTCCTGTTATAATTGTGTTATTGCTTATTTGAGTTTTCATTTCTATTAACATTTGTTTTGTATAGCTGGGTGCTCCCGAATTTCGTGCATATATATTTAAGATTGTTAGGTTTTCCTCTTGAAGTTTTCCCCTAACTAGTATGTAGTGGCCTTCTTAATCTCTTTTGATTATTCTTGGTTTGAAGTTCACATTGTTGGAAAGCAGAATAGCTACCCCTGGTTTTTTTGGTTCTAGCTGCATGAAGTATTGTTTTTCATGCTTTTGCTTTCAGTCTATGAATTTACTTTTGGGTTAGATGGGTTTCTTGTATACAGCATATGGTTGTATGTTGTTTCTTGATCCATTCTGCCAGTCTGTTTCTTTTAATTGGTGAATTGAGGCCATTTACATTAGTGGTTATAACTGATATATATTGGCTCATTTTGTCATACTGTTATTCTGCCGTTGGTTCTTTACCTTTCCCCTCTCTTTAATTTTCTGTCCTGTTTAGTGGGTTTTTTTCTGTTGGTGTTTTTTGAGTCATAGTTATTTTTATGTCTACCTAGAATATCTTTCAGTGTTCTTTGCAGGATTGATTTGGTGGTCATGAAGTTCTTCAGCTGTTCTTTGTCATGGAAGTATCTTATTTCTCCATCTATTTTGAAGGGCAGTTTTTTGCAAGGTACATCAATCTGGGTTGGAAGTCATTTCCCTTTAGGATTTGAAATGCCTCACTCCATGCTCTTCTTGACTTCATTGTTTGTGTTGAGAAGTCTGCAGTGATTCTGATAGGCTTTTCCTTTATAGGTGATCTGTCTCTTTAACAGCTTTCAATATTCTGTTCTTACATTGAATTTCTGGGATGTTGATTATTATATGTCTGGGTGTAGATTTATTTTGGTTATGGCTAATTAGAGTTCTACATGCTTCACTTATCTGTATAACAGTTTCCTTTCCCATGTTTGAGAAATTTTCTGCTATTATTTCTATAAATAGTCTTTTGATATCACTTATGTTGTCACCTTTTTCATTTATACCTATCAATCTTATATTATTTTTCTTTGCATTGTCTTGCAACTGATGAATTATTATTTCCTGATTCCTTGTTATTTTTAACAGATCTTCCCTTTCCTGCTCACTAGCTGCAATCTTGTCTTCAATGTCTGAAAGTCTATCTTCACTTCATTGAGGTGGTTTTGACAGGTTTTGATGGAATTTTTTATTTCCTGGATATCTCTTTGAATCTGTTTCATGCATTCTGTTTCTTTCTTATACTGTTCATTTAATGTTTCCATCTTTATGCAGTGCTCCTCAATTTTTTAACTATGTCTTCTTTAGATGTGTTCAGCATTTTTTATTATGTTTATCATTTCTTCTTTTATCTAGGAGATTATTTCTGATCTGAGTTCCTTTACAGCTTCATGGAGTTGTTTCTTTACTTCAGTTACTATCATTTCAGGCATTTCAGGTGTATGGCTTACATTTTCTTCTATCTCCATGTCTCCTAGGCTCATTTGGGATGGGCTGGAGATTTGAGATTGCATTTTGTCATTTTCCTATATTCCCCTGGAGAAGCTGAATGCAAGGTCTCAGTTGCTACCTGGGTTGAGGATGTCTGTCTGTACTGCAGTTTCCTCAGTTGAGTGAAGGTCATTTGTCAGGCCTTACCTGGTCACTTGTGGTACTTGAAGATTTCTCAAATGTTAGAGTACACTGGGCGAGCCTTTGGCACACCCCACATGATACTGTGAAGCTCCTGGCTTCTTGAGGTTGCTGGGCTGGAGTCTACTAGATTCTGAGTGGCATACCAAGGCCAAACAGCTAGACATGCTACATGGTGCACCAAAGCTCCACAGCTGCTTGGGGTCTCTGGGCAGAGCCCTACCAGGTTCCAAATGAGGTGCTGAGGTTGCACAGCTGGATGGGGTTTGCTTTCATGCCTTTAGCTTGCACCCTACTGTAATGATTTTTTAAAGTATAAAGATTCACCATATTTTAGATCATATCTCATATGCACAAATAAATAAGAAAAATTTGTAGATTTGTGTGGAGATGTGTTTATATTTTTGTTTGTTTGTTTGTTTGATTGATTGATTGATTGACTTTAATCTGTATTAATCTACTGGGCTTGGCTAGGCCTTGTAGGTGGTTCCCTGCCGTACTTGAGCTGTGGACAGTGGGCAAGTTAGACCTACTTAGACCTCAAATCAGTGACACTTCAAGAGCAATGAATGCATTGGATATAAGGATAGTGGAACCTAAATGTCATTCTTCATTAAAAGGAAACTAGGTCTTCTTGGGGAAATGGATAAGGCAAAGTAAATTAAAGATAAGTCTGAAATATTTTATTACATTAGAAAGTAAGGGAAAGCTCAAACAATTACAGAAACATTGCAAAAGGATCCAGGAGCTTCTTTGGGACAATTTGGATTGTAAAATAAACAATGATGGTAATGAATTGTAATATAGTGAAAATAATTACAATCCATGAGTCTATGCTGATTTTTTTAAAAAAGCAAATAAATACATAAATGGAGAAGAGAAAGTTCTTCCCAAAGAATGTACCTAATAGATGTAGAAGGAATAATGAAAACACAAATCATTGCTAGCTCTTGCGGAGATTGTTGATTCAGGAGTGGATTATCAATGGGAGGGAAGAAGGTGGAGGGTGTTAGGAGTAGGATTCTGGAGCATGCTTAGAATAAGTCTTCACAAAGTAATAATAGATTACAAGGGGACAAAATGGTGACTTGTTGGTGGAAACACCAACTAACCCTGATGATGAAGATTCCTGCCATCAGTGGTTTAAAGGGTTCCCTTAACATGTTCTGTGGACTGGTACAGTACACAGAGCCCACCTTCCTTCTGTGTTTATCTCTGCCAGTATAGCATCTTCTGTGTGTCATCATGAGAAGCTAAGTCCATCTTACAGAATGTGGGGCCTGTAGTCATTAAAATTACCTGAAGACATGAAGATGAAAGACTCTGAGGGTGGATTGTCCCAGGTTGAGAGAGATCACAGAGACTTGAGAACAAAATGCAGTGTGCAGTCTCCACCAGGCAGCATCCAGAACATCTGAGAAGTTGCTGGAAACACTGCATCTTCTGTCTCCTCCCCACTGAGTCATAATCTTAACAAGCTCTCCAGCAATTGCACATTGACGTTTAAGAATGACAAGAACCTTAGGTCAGCAGTTTCCAAACACAAAGCTTTATCAGAATCACTTGAGAAAAACCCCTACTCTCCTCCCCAGATCACTGAATTAGATACTAAACTGTAAGTCTGTAGTTGGTAAAACTCTCCCAAATAGTTTGGAAAAGGAGCTACAGTTAAGAATCAATGGGCTCCATATGGTATTGTTATTTGCATAAGTGGCCCAAGCAGCCTTTATTCCACTTGGGTTCAGAGCACAGGTTGGAGAGTAAAGCTAATCATCAGTGCAAGCCCTGCTCCAAGAACCAAGCCATGATCTTAGACTAATACTTTAATGCAGAAGTGGAATGTAAATAAATATTGCTGGTTCAAATTTCAGGAGTTTACTAGAACATTTAAGTAGATTTGAAAAATGTTTTTTTAAAGGATTGTTTGTACAAACGTCATATTCTTTCCAGTCCTTCTTTGGCATAGAATTTAATCAGATTTAAAATGGTGAGTGTTCTTTGTAAGGTTGAGTTTCTTTTCTTCCAGGGCATGTAAACCAGTCCATCTGGGTTGTATCATCAAAATACTAAAACATGTCCAGCATTTTTAGGAAATGTAGGCCAGAGTTTAAATGCTACAGGTGTTGGGTATATTTGATAGAAGGCCAGAGTCTACTTATTTAGAATTAAAAGGAAAGAAGACATGCATACATAGTTTCACAAAAATATGTGACTAAAATATTTGACAGAAACGTTTAAGTTTGGACTGTTATCTAGCACTAGAGAAACTGAAAAAAATAGAAATCTCAATTATATAAAATTATAGTAGAAAATGTCTAGCTGGTTTATTAGCTTGTTTGATGGTACCAGGGGTTGAACCCAGAGTCTTCAAACTGAGCTGTAGCCACAGTCTTTTTAATTTTTTTCTTTTGAGATAGAACCATGGTAGGTTGCTAAGATGCCTTGGATAGACTTGAAATTGCCACCTTCCTATCTCAGCCTGGCAGAGTGCAGGGATAACAGGCATGCACCTCCATGCCTATCTTCCTTTTTTATATATTATCTACTCAACTCTTATCAACTCATAGTAAGTTTTGCTTTTAGTGACTTATTAACATCTATCAATTTGTCTGTCATACCTCATGATACTAAAAGCATCATTCTTCACCAGTTTATTCCCTGTCCCAGGAAAGATATAAAAACATAGAATTTAATGCATGAATTTGGATATAATGTAGGAATATTTTAGGCATGAGCATAAGAAATGATACTATGCAGAAAAGAGACTGGGGAGAGATTTAATGGTGGAATAGGAGAAAATTTTAAAATAGTAATTTCCAAATTAAAAAAAAATACTACCTTAAATGAAGGTATCTCACAAAACCAAATGCTGTATTCAGAAGTCAGTGCCTATGTACCTATTAATATTAAGGAAATCGGATAACCTTTTTACCATGCTTATGAGTACTGTATATTGAGCACTTTCTCACTTCCATTAGTCCTGTGGTTCTGTAAGGAAGATGTGGCTCACAGAGTTTCTGCTTTAAAGTGAAGGCATGGGCAAGGGTTTGTAAATGTTAGTGCTGAGACTTGAAGCCAGCACCCCTGTCTTCAAACCTAGGCTGCAACTAGTACAGAACATTCGTCCAGTTAACATGTCAAAACCATGACCTTTTATTGTTCTGGTTTGGTTTGGGGTTTGTTCATACGCATTTGGTATATGTTACTTTCTGTCTTAGTTACTTTTCTCTGATTGCTGAAACAAAATACCTGATGCACCAAATCAAGGAAAGAAAGGTTTATTTAGCTCACAGGTTGTTGTTTCAGTCTATAATCAGCAGGTTCCAAGGCAGGATGGTATGGCAGAGGGGCAACAGTTCAAGGCAGCAGAAGACAGCAAAAGGGGGAGAACAAGCCTCTTTTCCTCCCGTTATTGTATGTAGGCTCTGCACCCTCGGTTGGATATAGCTCTCACCATCTCCCTGCCTTCCTCTTGCATAGACTCAGGACGTTTACAGAGCGAAGACCTGGCCCCCTGCTGAGTCACTTAGCTTGACTTCTACCTTTCTCAAATTGACACAGTGAACATCCTAGAGCAGTACGGGCGTGTCCTCTACACCCCAGGAAGTAGAACTGTGGAGTTAGTTGAGCCTCCAGACTTCTTAAAGTGACACAGTGAATCAATCATAACACTTTCTAACATTTCAAACATGCTTATTTTCAGTTTCTGTAACCTATACCATAAGTGCTTCCAAAGTAAGTATTTCTTTAAAGATATTTGTTGAGACAGATATAAACTATGTCTTTGCTCTCTATGGTGAATGCCTATCCCATCTCTACAAGAAAAGCAAGGCTGGTATTTGGCCTTACTTCCTTTTGCCAAGGGTCTGTGTAACCCCCAAATTTCCAAACCCCCAGTGGGTCTGTCACTTTTACAGAAACTGTCAACACCCATCAAATTTCTGTGGCTGACCATACTGAAGGAAAGAAGCAGGCAATAACTTCAGCCAGCTCAGCAAAATCACTCCAAAGTCCTGCCAGGTGCAAGGCTACAGTGTCCAAAGTAAACTCCATTCCTCTGCTAGTCTGAAGCTCACTTCAGCCTCCTTGGGGCCAAGGTTTGAATTTCTCAGTTCCTCACCTTGAGTTTGTGCCTACACAGCTGTTCATCAGATTCCATCCCCTAATTCACACCCAGTGGTGAGCAATTGCCCTCTCTCTTCCTGAAACGGATCCTAACCAGGAACATTGCCTGAAGGGCTCTTCCTACCTGCTCCCCACCACCCTTGTGGAACCAAGGAAGGTTTTCTTCCTTTGGCTCTCACTCCTGTAGTTCATAAATGAAAGTATATAATAGCAGCTGCACTATTAATTCTCTCTTTTTTCCTTGGGCTTTCCTTCTAGAATTCTGTTACAAATCCCTTTTCTTCTCTGCCTGTTCCCTCCCTCAGCCTAGTCTGCAGGTCAAAGCTGGTGACCCTGTCTGGCTGGAGCTACAGGGGAAAAGTTCAAGCCTTAGTACATACAACGTTTTGCAGAGAGGTCTGCTCCCCCAAGAATTTCCTGGACTCCACCCAACTTGTTAAGAGCTCTGAAATGGCAGGCCCTATGTAAGGCACTCTTGTTTCCATTCCACAGTTCTTCTCTTTCTTGTACCTACGCTTTTACTTAACTAGGACTTCTGCCACCATCTGACTTGATGTTTCCACTATTTGCTGCAGTTCCCAGCACTCCCCACCCCGCTCTCCGTCAGAGCAGGTTATCTTCTTCCCACGTGCACTAGGTGGACCTGCCTTTGAGGCCCAGTGGAGGGGGGCAAGTGGTGGAGGTAGTGGTGGGATGGGGAGTTACAGATCCGCCAGGGGAGATGAACTCTAGATTGTGTCCACACCTGCTGATCTAGCCGGGAGAGACACAGGGTCAGTATTTCAGAATTCTTCTAGATGTTTAGCAGTTGTTTTCTTTTAAATCACATGATCAAAGGAACCAGGAAAAAGCTGAATATGAGCTCCTTCATAGAGATTTATCCTGTGTATTACCATATTAAAGGCTCCAAGAAATCCTGCCAGTAGAAAAAAAAAATTTTTTTTTACTCCAGAATTTCCTGCACTTACATGGCCCACAGTATTCTTCATAGAATTCTTAGCATCTGGCAGAACATGTTGCCTGGAACACAGTTTGGGAAACATTACCTTAAAATATTGCCAGCCTATATCTATCTGAGATCTTGTGAGCAGAAAAGGATAGCAACAGCTGCTGGAATATTTATTGAGCGATTATTACACATAGAACATAGTTCCTGACTCAGAATGACTAGATCAAATGTCTGTTAAGATCTCAAAATCTAATGCTGTGGAAGGACAGGCATATGTGAATAAGCAGGCTGCTCATCAAACGAGACAAATGAAGTATCAGGTATATCTTGGAAATGCTGCACTAGGCCAAGGAGCAGTTGGTTGATGCCCCAAATTAAATTCTACTGAATTCCAAGCTCTTAGATGTCAGGCTCAGGTTCCTTTGCTTTGCTCCACCAGGGCAGTTACCACTTACCTGTCAGGTAAGTGGCAGGATATTCAAGGTTTGTTTTTATGGATTAAATAGCTGGTGAGGCATTTCAAGCCATTTTATCCTGTGCTAAACATCCTAGAATTTTTAACGTTCATGTACCTCTCTGTTGGTGTGTTGCAGAAGTGGGATGTGTTCCTTTACCAGAAAAAAGACGACTTCCTTTTCACAAAATAAGAAAGATATCAGTGTGGCCAGTGCATTTGATTGAATCCCATTTCATCAAGTGGTGTAACTGTGATCTAGTATCTCTGATGTTTCTAGCTCAAAGTCCCTGGATTATCAGGGTAGCTGTCCTTTGAGAAAGCACTATTTTGGGGGCACTTCTTTACCTACCAAGCCATGTCCTGCGCCTTCACATTCTCAGCACTCACACAGATCCCTACCTCGTCTCTGCTCACTGCCAACTTTCCTTTGGTGTCTTTTAATAGGCTCTTTGTGAACATTTTCTTGCCCATTTCCTGCCCTCTGGCACCCTTGCCTTTCTGATCACTTTAAAAAGAAATGAGGACTCATTACTTTAGAGACTCTTATCCTTGGGAAGTTGCTCTCTGCTAAACAGAGAAGGGAAACAGACACTAGAGTAAGACCAAAAATGTTATTTCCTTAAAGCCTACATCTTGGAGAAATTGCTATTTATTTTTTAATTATCGGTATGAGTTGACGTTTATTGAGCATGAACTCAACTTTGAGCACTGGGGTCTTTCACTTCTGTTATCCCTTTTATTAGTCATCACATCTCTTAAATACAGGACATTAGACTTAATTTCCTCACTCATTTTATGGGCAAGGAAATTAAATCTTTGGATTATTAAGAAATCTGTTGAAGGTCATGGAAATAGAAAAAGGCAGAGCAGGGAAACGCACCTGAATTTCTATATGATTCAGCATTTTACACAATCTCTTACACTTAAGGACATGCTCTCCGTAACAGAGAAGTTAAATGAGGTAGAATTTAGGTTTCAGATTTATTCCTACACAAATGCACTACACAGGCAGCAGATTTAATTGTCTTCTTCTTAATGACTCAGGATATCTACCCATGTCCAGCAAGGCCAGGAGGTGACTGATTTGACAAGATCCAATATCCTTTGTTTCCTCATACAGATCTGTCTTCAGGGGAATGAATGTACCAACACATACAAATAATTTTATTTCTTTCCATTATCTCCTTTCCGCTTTATGGTTAATGTTGATTTGGATATTAGTCTCCTGCTCCTTGCTCACCATCTGTATTTTAATTGATAAACCTTGTATTTCACAGTAAGCAAAATAGCGGCTTGCTGGCTGGCCTCATTTTGGCTTTCCTGTGGCAAGTGCCCACCTGCCCTGGTGGACCCAAGTGATTCACAGGCCTCCTCTGAACCTCCTTCAGGGTGGTTCTGGAAGACAACCTTCATCCATTTCCCTTTCCCTGACAGTATGGCTTCTGGCTAGTGGTTTCTCTATCCAGGAGGCTCGCAGGGTGTCTCGTAATGGGCCCAGCCCATTGCAGAGCAAATGACAAGTCCTCCACTACCCTCATTCTCTGGTGTCCAACAAGAGTGGAATCTTCCAGGCATGGGCCAAATTACCCATAGGCCATCTGCTTCATGAGTCCCTGGGTATCCTTCCCAAGCAGTCGTATTGTGAGCCTGTTGAGAGAAAAGCAAGCTGACAGGTGATTGTGGGTGACTAACCCTTCCCTCACTACAGCCCACAGATCCTCAGCAATTCAGGTGCTTGACTCATCCTCTGAGAAGGGCGGCACTCACAGAGAGTTGCCGGCTGTGTTTTATGCATAAGTCAAAAAAGAGGTTGTTCAGCACCTACCACTCAAACCAGACCCCGTGCTGGGAAACAGCTGAATGAAACAGTCCTGACTTCCAGGAGTGCCATTTCCGGGGGCACACAGGGCCAGCTTAGTGGTCACAGTGCAGTTTAGTAAGTGCAGCATGAAGTTTTGTTAGCAGAGAGGACCCATTAACTATTTGAGGGTTTGGGGAAGGCTTCCTAGAGTAAGTGACATCTGGGCTACTTGGAAACGTGCTGGATAGAGGGATGGAGGGTAAAGGAGCTGTGAAGGACTGGGGCTCGGTGGGCTTAAGGGTGCTTTGGGTAGATAAGCGATACAAGAGGTAAACATTTGAAGCCAGCAGCAGATGTAGTAGTGAAACTAGGTCGAATTAAGGAAATATCTATGAAGAGGATATAACCTAAGATTCAAGAAGGGAAAGACAGACATAAGAAACCCCGGCATTCGAGAACCAACTCACACCAGCAGAACACAGTCTTACATGCATAGGTTCTGGGGCAGGGCTTCTTGGATTGGGATCCCATCTTTACCAGTTTGCCAGCTTCTTGACCACAGACAAATGACCAAAACCTCTCTGTGATTCCATCTCATTGATAAGGTGATAATGACATATCCTTAACCGGGTTTTTGTAAGATTAAGTGACTTAATGATTGTTAAATGCTCAAAATACAGTCTATTAAGTAGATCCATAAGAGTATTTGATAGCATTGTTATTTCACTGATGTCAGAAAAGGTCAAACTCAGCCATGACAGACTCAACCTCACCAGGCCCTTCAAGATGTCCCAGTGGGAGAGGAAAAGGAGAGCCTCTCTCAGAGACAGATCCTGGCTGTCAATGCAGCTGTCACCGTCTCTGGGGAGCGAAGACCCCACCTGCCTTGCTCATGGCCTGGTGCAGTGCCCACAACAGTGCCTGTTGGAATGGGAGCTCCTTAACAGTGGAGATTTGCAGAACACATGTATTTGCTAGAGCTCCCCAGTGAGCTGCAGAGAAGCGCAGAGCCAAGCACTCGGTAACAGCAGCCCCTCAGCAAGTTCTCTGTGGTGTCTCTGACCTCTGCTGCAGAGCCTTTGTCTGCAGGAGAGTATGAGCTGCAGAGGCAATCTCTCATGGGCTTTTTCCCACATACTCTTTCCTCTTTGGACTCTTGCATTCAGGGGGACTTTGTCCTATTCTGCAGGCCAAAGCATGACAAAGAGGGATGTTGGTTAACAACCAGCAGGTGCCAAGGCCACATTCCATTTCTAACTCAACTGCACTGCTCAGTTCTTACACCTGAGCTCCCCATGGCATTTGCTAAGTGCCATTTCTTTGCACAGTAGGTCAGGATGGCTGTACAGGGCTTAAAGGTATAACTAATTCACTATTGAGTTTAATCTTCCTAAGAGAAAATAGAAAGTAGTACAACCTGTTAGTTTTAAAGCACAAGCTTTTGATCTGGCTCATTGATAGTCTACAGGTGTGTGACCTTGGGCAAGCCCCTTAACAGGTTCCTTATCTTAAAATGAGAAGGTTAAATGAGACAAGCAGTGTCCTTCTAACAAACACATGTGCAGTTGGTGGAAGCTGTTGTTACTGTAATTACGCTTATTAAAATCTTATAAAACGCTTCTGAGTATTTATCTCTGTGGTAGAGCATGTGCTTAGCATGCATGTGGCCCTGAGTCAATTCCCAGCACCAAAAAGAAAAAGGGGGAAAAATGATTCATATGTGACCCTGAAGTAGGATCAGGATAATTTAGAGCTAGCAGCTCACTTATATCACAACCTTTTGTGTAAACTGTTAGTTGTGGGCTTTAATTCCATCGTATTGAAAGGGATGAAATAATCAACATCATATTCTGAGGCTATTAATAGATTCAAAGGGGGAGAATGCACTTGAGATGAGGCTTACTGTTGAATGCTGGTTCATAATTGACTTCAGAAAAAAAGATTATTCAGTTCAATTGAGTGTAATAAAAGGTAACAGACTCTTGCAGCAGCTGCCAAGTCTTTCAACTCAGTCAAAATACCAAAATGGCTGGTTAGATTTGATTTTGATTTTTTGGTAGCAGGGATCGAACTCATAACCTCGTGCTTTCCAGGCAGGCACTTAGGCTGCCAAGCTAAATCCCCAGCTCCATTGTTGATTTTAAAACAGTAAAGGACTCTAATGAAGTTAGCATCTAATTTCTGATCATTTAAGGAATTAACAGTTGAAGAATTTTGGAATAAACAACTACCTTTTGCTAGCTATGAGCAAGAAATTCTGCAAACATTAAGGTGAGCAAAATAATATGCTCTCTCCCCTCAAGAAATTAAGAATGTAGAGAAGATAGAAATATTTTCTTATATGTGCTGTAACTATTCCTGCCTCCATGCCAAACATAGTTCCCAGCAAGTTTGCACATATGCAGTAACTGTGGAGACAATAAACTTTACAACAGAGCTATAAATAAAGTGTTTGGGAGGGCAACTGGGACCAAGGAGTAGAAGAAGACTACACTTCCAGAGATACAGCATATAAATGGGTAATTTGATCTTGTACTTCTCCAATCATAGGATCAACCATCCTATCACTTGTTTCTGTCATTTTCTCCCATGAGGCTCAATGTTGTAGTCTTATTGACTAGTGCCCAGGGTGGTTCATGTTACATGGTGGATACTCAGTAAGTACTTATGGAAGAGGGAAGATGATCTCAAGCCAAAGTATATTTGTCAAGCCTTTTTGTTTTAATTACACATTAACAGCAACTTAAAGCTGCTCAAGAAAAAAAAAATTGCTTTCTGTATATGGGGTCGTCACAGGGCTGCAGAGGTGACTGTGTCTAGGAATTGAACCAGTGTCCTTATAAATCCATCTTCATCTTTCTTTTGTGTTCATTCCCAGGCAGGCTGTCCTAACGCTGTGACAAAAACAGGTTGAGAATGCCAGGCTCACATCTGTGTGGTTTAAAATTCTAGCAAAAAATTGTGTCATTTTCCTGACAGTTTTGCAAAAAGATTCAAAGAAGGCTTAACTGGTTGGTCTTGCTTTGGTCATGTACAGAACTTTAAAGAAATCCCTGAAGCCAGGTCTAAAGGTAGGAGTATGGTCAGGCCCGTGTATTCTGTGGAGATGAATGAGGAGCTGTGGGATAGCCAAAACAAAAATACACAAACAGAATTCCCCCCATATTCATAAATCGTCGGATTGAAAAGTGGCATAGGCACTGGGAATGGCAGAAAATAGAAATTGAAGCATGTAATAGGATTAGAAAGTTGGATGAATAATTGATGGAAAACAGTAAGAATACTAGAAATGTACATTTAGATTAGATGGTGCCAGATTTTAAGGCCAAAAGAGATTTCAAGTTTGTTCCAAATGTAACTATCATAATAGTTTTGGGTGAAGGTGGAGGGTATAATCCAAGATGAGTTTCAGGCATGCAAATAAGCAACTTCGTGTGCTTCTCTCTTTTTGTGTGTCCTGCCTAAGCAAAGGGTCCTCAGTAAAACCCTCAGCAGAACAAAGAGTTCAAGACAAGAGACTCCCTGTGCCCACTGCATGTCAGGGAGGATGCCTAGGTGTGGGCTGCAGCCCTGAGTCCCTGAGTCCCTGAGTCCTTACATGAGTAAGTCATAGCTTCTGTGTGTAAGGAGCTTACAGTTGGAGGAAGGTGATCTGAGACAAGGTATCATATGGTATATATAATAATCAAGATATATAATATGCTTAAATTTTAAAATTTTATTACAGTAAAAGACACTTTACCATTATCCCCCTCAAAATATTCCCCTTCGTCTTCCCTCTTCTTTTTCAAAATAAAACTCTTCATTTTGAGCAGTTATCTGCTGTTCTTGTCACTTTCTGAAGCAGTTCTGGAAGTCCTCTTTGGTGAGTGCCTTTACAAGTTACGATCAAAAATACGATCAATGGTGCTGCTGAGTGCCATCCGGCAGAAATGCAGGTTGGTGAAAACATGCTGATGTGTCCTCATCTATATTTACTGAAACTGGCACTGAATGACTCTGACTCTTCTTCTAAGTCAAAATGACCATGAGAGGTAAACATTTCTAATGGATTCAGGACATCGAGGCACCCACAACAACACAACTAAAGAACTCATGAAAGAGGACTTCCAGAATTGCTTCAGTTCCAAGAGTGATGGGATAAATATGTTCAAAGGGAGGGGAGTATTTTGAGAAGGATTAATGACAATGTGGAGTGTTTTTTGTTTGTTTGTTTGTTTTGATGCAGGGTTTCACTATGTAGATCAGGCTGGTCTTGACTCAGTTTGTAGCCCAGGCTGCCCTTGTAGTGACCCTCCTGATTCAGCCTCCCAAGTGCTGGGATTACAGGCATGTTCCACCTCACCTGGTTTCAGTGTGTCTTTTACTATAACAAACTTTTTTAAAAATTAAACATTCAACATACTTTCCAATCCAATCTTATATGTAACATACATAAATACATATATATGTTTATATATATATATATATATATATATATATATATGCATATAATACATATATACATATAATTTCAGATATGTGGGAGTTACATTTTTAAATGACATTTTACTGCTAATGAGGAGTTAGAGGAGCCATCAGAGAAGATGTATCATGCAGATTATCCTTTTAGCGAAGGCCTGAGCTCAGTGTAGTCACAGGTTCTCTTCTGGCTTTGTCCTGGTTAGGAAGTAACACTTAGAGACTGCTCTCTTTTGGGTTTCTGTATTCTGTACCCAGAACAACCGCTCTACCATGCAGTTTTACAAGGTTAGTGGTGATGTGGTAAACATTCATTGAACCTTTAACTATACCCTAAATATTGTGTTAAGATCATCAGATATAGTCTCTGATTTCACTTTTGTAATAATTTTATGAAGTAAATATTATTCCCATTTTCCTGAAAGGAAAATCGAGGCTCAGTATCATTAGATGGCTTGTTTCAGGAACATGCACAAGGAAACCATGGAACTGGGAGTCCACCCACTTTCCAATGTCCGTATTCTTTGGTGACACATTACTGTGCCTCTCTTTCCGCTTCCTTTACTAGTCCCCAGTGGGTTACAGTTGCAGACACATGAACAGTGGGTACAGTATGGCCACAGTAGCTGGTTAACAGTACTGGACTGTACTATGGAAGTGGTACTTGAGCTCTGACTAGAGGCCCCAGAGTACACAAAGGACACTGAGCCCCTGGGCTGTTTCTTAAACTTCAGTGCAGTTAAGAATCACTAGGGAATTTATCTGAAAGTGCAGATTTCTAGACCCTCAGAGTCCAATTTATTTATTATCTTTTTGAGACAGGGTCTCACTATGGGTTCAGGCTGACCTTGACCTCACTTTGTAGCTCAGGCTAGTCTCGAATTTGCAATAATCCTCCTGCCTCAGCCTCTTGAGTGCTGCTGGGATTACAGGAGTGTGCCACCACGCCCAGCTAAAATGTTTTTTGTTTTTGTTTTTGGTTTGGGTTTTGGTTTTTTTGGTAAGAGTATTGAACCCATGACCTTGTGCTGGTCAGGCAGGTGCTTGCTTTGTTGAGCTAAATCTCTGGCCCCTCAGAGGGTCCAGTGTCTAGATATGGATAAGACCTTATGATCTGCATTTGAGCAAACACTTCACCACCACAGCCAGTGGCTGTAACATGAGTATCCCACACTTCCGGAGCACTATGCTGTGTTGAATTTGTGTGCACACCTGCATGCTTTTGTCTTAGTCCATGGAGGGTAGGTAAAAATGTATACTGCAGGTAAACTACTCGAGAGTAGTTTTTTCACTGTTTTGTGGAGATTTCACCCTTATAGCTCAATCTTTCCAATTAGCATCATCAGACATACATTAGGAAGGATCATCTTTCAATGAAAATTTGCACTCAGTATTTTCTAAAAAATTTTGCCAGAAAGTCATGTGTCTCCTTTTTCTGGACCTGGGAATAGGATTAGGAAACATTCAGGCTCATTCCCAAATATAATTCTTGAGCACTCAGAGGCTGAGAATCTTCCCTGCCCACAGCCTCCTGGGACTCTAGATGGCCTGCCCATTGGCCAGAGGCACCAAGCATCTCTGTACTAGAATGTGGGAAAGATGGTCTCTGTCCTTGAGAACTGAGGCTGTTGTTGGGGGTGACAGAACAGATCCATGTGAAAGAGTCAGACACACAAATACAGCAAAAATAAAACAGATGCACATCGATGCCAGGGTGAGAATTCAAGTACACATATAACTTTGGACTTAGAGTCTTTACGTCAAAGAAAAACAGAAAGAAATTGAATGAAAGGTGCCAAGTAAACCATCAAAAATTCCTCCTAGAGGAAGTAAGCATCATTCATTCATTAATTCACTCATTTGCTGAATCTCATTAAGACTTATGAGGGTCCATCTTGGCTGACACTGCTACTTACCCACGAAGCACAGAAAGCCCAGTGAATGCCTTTATGAAGACACGACACCAAATGTGGACTGAAGTCAGGCATAGTACATGGATATAGACCAGGAGGAAAGTCAAGGAAGTCTTCCTTGAGCAAGTGATGTTTCCATCAGGTTCCAGAGAGCAGCCTTTTTTCTTAGCTGCGGCAACCAGGTCACAAGTGCAAAGGAGGCAGCCTAATGGCCTGCTATCTGTGTCTTCCCATCCTACCTTTCGTGCCATTGTGTAGATACCTCATGTCTCAAGTTCAAACTCTTGCCATACACCGCAGCTACCCATGGACTTTTTATGGTCTACCCTCAGGAAGACAGATCCAAATAGAAGGCCCTTGTAGGCCTGCAAGTGGGCTCAGAGCTATTTGATCAAGTAACTTGAAAGGCCTGGTTCTGTAAGGGGTCAATAATCTAGATATAGGTGTACCGTCTGTTGGCAATTGTGCGCCCTCTACCCATAAACTGTCAGTGTAGAGAAGGGCACAGCTGAGGGAGGTTCAGTGCAGGCTCTTCTGAGGTATGGGGCATAAAATAGAATCCTAATTGTGGATCTAATAGTACATTTGCCTAAAGGATGGGCTTAATAGCTACTTGGGTATGGGGAGGGGGCTTTCCATAGAAAGAGAAACCGCACAAAACCTCTGAGACAGAAATCTGGTTTATCTTTCTAAAAGTAAGGGTGTTGGGGAGATGTAAGCAGGGCCGGAGAACAGACAGAGATCTGGTGAGCCAAAGCAATGACTCAGCTTTACAGAAGACACAGGCAAGATGTAGTGGACCAGGAAAGTTCACTTCGAATAATGAACGAATATTCCTCCCTCATTTAGATAGGGTTAGACCAATAAGATATCTGTATAAGAAGAGAGACAGAGCAAGATGTTCAGTTTGGCTAGGTCTAAGCGTACTGAAAAAGGATGAAAGAAGAAGTATATTTGAAGAAGACAGTGATGGAGGCATCATGGGCTTGGTTCAGGAGTTAGGGTCACCAGGTAAACCACCTTCCAGGGAGAAGCTCTTAAAGAACTGGTCCAGGAGCCCAGTTCTGTCTTTGAGCTATGTCGACCACTGAAATTAGGCAAAATAATCTGTAGTTAACGATCTGCCACAGTTATTACCTTTCTGCTCTGGGGGCACTCCCTTTGTTAGAACCATAGTACTTATATTAAATACACTCACCTGCCACTTAAAAGAGGACATGTTTATTTTGGCTCTTGTTTCATAAGAATAGCCCATGTTTGGTTGATTCTAAGGCAGAAACAGCATGGTGGAAGGACATGATGAAGGAAAATTGCTCAATCCATGGCAGCCAGGAAGAAGAGAGAAAAGGAAAAAACTGAGGACAAGAATACTCCCTTTCAGGTCACACCCTCAGTGGCCCACCTCCAACTAGACTCCATTTCCTAACAGCACATTCAGCCACAAACTAATCAGTGGGACAGTAATGCATGTACTGCCATCAGTGGTTCAAGCCTAAAGGAGTGTTAATTCACCATAATCCAATCATCTTCCAAAAGTCTTGCCTCTGAATACATGAGATTTTAGGGGGACATTTTAGATCTAAACCATAATACTCCACCTCTGGCCTGCAAAGAGCTCATGTCTATTTCCTTATGAAAAATGTATTCAGTCCTCTCTAAGAGTTGCTAAAGTGTTAACAGTTCCAGTATTGCTGAAAAGTTCATGTCCAAAGTCTCCTCTGAGACTCAAGGCAAACTAAAATGTGAGCCTCAATAAAAATTTTTTAATTTAAATACTTTCAATATACAATGGCACAAGGAAAACATTTGCACTCCAATAGCAAAATAGGAATACATTCAAGTGAAACTGAAGCAAGCTCCAAACAAATTCTGTAGCTCCATGTTCAGCACCTGGGGCAGACTGTGGTGAGATGTGTGCTTCAGAGGGCCTAGGCAGCCAGCCCCTCCCAAGGCCTTGCCAGTTGCTGTCTTTGTTGGGCTGGCTCTGCTCACTGCCTGTGGTTTTCTGCAGCAGGCATTCCACATTTCTGGCATTTTCAACTTCCTAGAGTCTTCACTGCACCTTTGGCTTCACTTTCACAGCTTCAAGTATCACCCTGTCAGCGGCTTCTGTCAAAGACTGGGACCCTGCCACATATTTTTGCCTGTCACCCAGGCCTTCTTCTGAAATCTGAGTGGAACCCTCTGTGACCCCATAGCCCCTACATTCCGAATGCCTGAAAAATCAGCAACACATGGATGATGCCAAAATCGGCCACCAGCTTGAGCAGTAGCCTCACGCCCTTGGACCTTGCTGCAGTAGCCTCTGAGTGCCTGGATGGTAAACTCGGGGAAGCACTTCCCTCAGCATCTCTGAATGAGCAGGGCAAAGAGAGTCTTTCCAAAAGTTTACCTTTTTATGCCCTTGAGCCCATGGAGAGTGGCTTCTGGACAACTCTTGAGATGCTTTAGCTGTATCTTCCCTATTGTCCTCATACCAAGTACTTGGCTTCTTCTTAGTGCTAATCTTTTCATCAACCATGTTCTCCTTGACACCAATTTTGCAGGTGCTTCTTTTTTGATAAAATTGCAAATTTTAAAAATCTTTCAGCACTACTTTTTGTTCCTACTTCTTACTATAGATCTGACTCAAAGCAGCTACCAGTACCTATACCATAAGCTGAACATTGGGCTGCCTTGAAATGTCCTCCACCAAATCAGTCCACAACCTTTAAATTCAGCCTCACACAAAGTCTTAGGATATGGACAAAGCATAGACAAATTATTTACCAAAACAGTGCATGACCTCTAGTCGAGTTTTCAATAGAGCCCTTCTTCTTCCATCTGAAACCTTAAGAGCTTGTCTTTTACCATTTTCATCCTTATTAGCATTGTGATCTTCTGAGCTTCAACCATAATCACCTTTGTGCCCTGCTTATAGCCATCTAAGCTTTCTCCAACACACTTCTTCAAACTTTTCCAAGCTCCTCTCACAAAGAAGTTCTAAAGACTTCTGAACCACATAGATAGGTATAGTCATAGCAACAATGCCATTCTCAGTGCCAGTTTTCTGTATTAGTCACATTCCCAACACTGGGTCAAAATATTGGACACTTCAAGGAGGAGAGGTCTAGTTCAGCTAGATTAGTCTAGTCTAGAAGTCTAGTCTAGAGGTCTAGTTTCAGAGGATTAGTCTGCAGGTGGCTGGCACCAAGGCAGAAACAGCATGGTGGAAAGGCATGACCGAAGAAAACTGCTCAACCCCTGACAGCCAGGAGACAGAGAAGGAAGGGAGCAAGTGAAGACAAGATTATATCACTCTGGGGTATACACCAGTGACCCACCTTCACCCAGGCTCCGCCTCCTAACGGCACATTCTGCCACTAGCTCAGCAACAGATTAATCCACTGATGAGTATGGCATCACCGTTAACCAATCGCCCTCTACCTCTGAATATTTAGGACTGTGGGGGAACATTTTAAAGCTAAACCATAATAGTACTTTATGCAATTTTTATTTTTGTTTGTGACCTTAGTGTCCTGAAATTTCTTCTGAATTGGCAACACATCTCATTTTCCACTTAGTAAATATGTCCACCATTTATGCTTTGGGCAACATTTTGACATTTGTCACTTTTTCATCTTGTTTTTCACTTATTTTGTCTGATCAATGACATTCTCACTACTTAATGCCTATAAAATTATGACCACGTTAGGTCATGATCAGAATTATCCCTGAGGTTTGTAAGCAGATGTGGTGTGTGTGTGTGAGAGTGTGTGTGTGTGTGAATGTATCTGAGAGAGAGAGAGAGAGAGAGAGAGAGATTGAGAGAGAGAGAGAGAGAGAGAGAGATAACAGTGCTTACATAATCTCTACTATGAGAGGCCCTTGGGGACTCACACACTGTGATGGAACAGTTGGTTTAAATTAGGTTTCCATGTGAAACACAGTATGGCTATTTTTTTCCTAGCATTGTGGGAAAGTGTATGGAAAATGATTTGACTGATAAATAAATCTGGATGCGTGATCAGGATTGAAGCACAAACCTAGTGATGACCTGTGCCAGGCCTGTGAAGCCAGGCCCCTCCAGGGAGGAGAATTAGCCATTTTTAGCCACTATATGATGAGAGAATAGCCTGAAAAAGCAGTAATTTTCTAGAGACTCAGATTTGCCATGAATTTGAAAAGGAAAAGAGCTGAAGCTATGGGAAGAATATATACAAAGGCCTCAAATTCTATTGAATTGGATGACTTTGAGGAACCAGGTTGGCTTTCCAGGGACTTATTATTACTATTTTTTTTTTTATAAGGAGAAAGGTTTGAATTTCCAACTCTAAGAATTGATAGTGTTATGATTCTCAGTGTTTATTGATGAGTTCTCATTGTAGCTTGGAGTTCATCAAAAGCAAATTAAACTAAAGAAAGAAGTGGACAGCAGCACCGTATCAGGCAACCTCTACCGACAAAATAATTTCTTGATTTAACAGAGTCAGGGTTTCATAAAACTGACTTTTAACCAGGTGCATGAACAAACATAAAGTCAGCAAGCAGGGATTGCTCATAGCTGCTGGAGAATCCCGAGGGCTCCTGGGATGATCTGAACAGGTCCTAGAGGTCTGACTCCAGATCTGCTATGGTGTTGTCTGAAAGTCAGTATCACCTAGTGCTGGTGCAGAGCAGAGGGGCACCCTGGAACTTCTGGGGTTTGTGAGCAGGCTCAGGGGTGGCAGGCGGCCCATCATGTTTTACTTCAGCCTATTTTTAAGGGGAAAAGGCAGATTATTATTCCAGTGGTCCTAGGTAGTACCAAATATTAGCCCTGTTTTTATCACTACAATTCCCTACTGCTACTATTTCTCTATTTATTTTTGTATAGGGATAGAAAATATGGACTGAATATAAATCCTTCTTATTCTGGGAATTTTTGTTTTTTGGAGTTTTCTTTGTTTTGTTTTCATTTTTAAAATAATTTTTGGATGTTGTTTTTCATATCTTCTTTTATTTCAGCTTTGTCTTCAAATGCCCAGCTCCAAACTGAGTGCTCAGGAAGACTTACCCAGGTTTATCTATAAAGAAACTGTCACTATTCATCAGAAAAAAGAGCACTAGACTGGGAGTCCTAGTTTTGCAGTCAACAGAACCGTAACCTCAGAGAGCTAAGTTGTGGTGACACCACACCTGTAATCCCCATACCAGGGAGGCTGAGGCAGGAGGATGGCTATGAGTTGAGATCAGCCTGGTCTGCATAGTGAGTTGAAGATTAGACTGGACTACACAGT
>PVLA01011375.1:0-53730 GCA_004027455.1 Hydrochoerus hydrochaeris
ATAGTATACATTCATATTTGATGCTTTATAGTATCCATTTATATATTATATACACATTTAAAGTATGTGATTGAATAATATTGTGTGTGTATTGACATGTAATTATTATAATTATGTACTAGTCTCTAAAATTTATGTACAATTTATAAGATAAAAATCTTATATCTCTATAGGATATAATTTTATACCACCACATTATATACACATATTTAAATGAGTATGTATTATAGTAAAATATAAATATAAATAGAATATGTTGTTATATCTGGCATAGTATAACATGAAAAATTTATTGTCTTACTATATTTACCAATATAATAAATTATATATTTTAACTTATTTTATAAGTATGATATGCATAATTTAAATTTCATGATATAGTGCATCTTATATGTAAAATTATATAATGTTGGATATTAGCTATACAACTCTTTACAACATATTTTTTATTTATATAGAATATTGTATCCAAAGGTAGTAAAATGAAATAACAAAGCTGATACATAATAAGCCAACAACTGGGCCAGGGATTTAGCTCAGTGGCATAAGCACCTGCCTGGCAAGTGTGAGGTTACAAGTTCAATCCCTAGTACAAAAAAAAAAAGACCAAGTCAGTTCTCCCAAGATCCAGCCATGTTGGAACTTAGGGGGCTGAGCAAGAAAGCAACAAGCCCTCCTTCCTGGTAAGTGACTGTGGCACGAATGAGCAATGAGCAAGCCAAGAAGAGAACAAGTCAGCATCTCCCATGCTCTAGCCATGTTGGAACTTAGCGGGTGGAGCAAGAAAAGCAACATGCCCTCTTTCCTTGTAAGTGACCGTGGCATGAGCAAACAGTGGGCAGCCAGGAAGAGAACAAGTCAGTGTCTCCCATGAGCCTACCAGTGCATGGACTGAGAATCAAATGCCCCACCCCATCCCCACCCCCCTAGTTAGTAACTGGCTGGTGTCAAGGACAGCTGGTTATATAGCAACTAAGGCACATAAAGCAACTAAATGCTTGTATTATTGGGTTGATTATGCTGACCTGGGGCCAGGGGTCTGAGCATCTCTTGGGAGGATGAATGTATGCAATATAGCAAATATGGGGGATTTCCTTTTGTCTTCTCTTTGAAGGCAAATATTGTTTTCACTGTTTTGCTTTGTTCTGATTAATTGTTTTGCTCTACTCAATATTCTGTTTTGATAAGTTTTACAATATTCTGTTTTGGGTTTGATTTTGCTATACCTGATTGAATGGACAACTATTGTGAACAAACGAGGTATACTGTGGTGCCTATTACTGTTATCCCAGTATCCTGCTCTGAAGTTCTGTACCAACTTCTCCGCATTATCTTGATTGGCTTTGTTCTGTCTTTTTCTATTGTATTTTACTACCCTCAAAAAAAAAAAAGGGAAAAGCAAAAAAAAAAAAATGGCCTTGTATGTTTAACAACAACAACAACAACAAAAATAAGCCAACAAATAACATTATATTGACTGAGGAAAATTTGAACACTTTGTAAGATCCATTACAAGACAGTAATAATGACTTTCAGCAGTTTTACTCAACCATCACCCTGGAAGTTTTAGCAAGAACAATTAGACCAAAACAAAAAATAAAAGAAATAAATGTCATTCAAATGGTAAATTTCAAATTTCTTTTTTCAGTACTGGGGATCAAACTCACAACCTCACACTTGCCAGGCAGGTGCTTATTGCCACTGAGCTATATTCCTGGCCCCTCAAATGGTCACTGTTTGTAAATGACATGATTGTACACATAAGAAATCACAATGAACACACAGACTTCATAAATGAATTCAACAAAGTTTCAGGATAGAAAAGCAACATGAAAATCAGTAATGTTGTCATACATTACTAGCAGATGAATTAAGATAGAAATCAAGAAAGAAATTTGCTTAACAATAAGATACCTGGGGAAAAAATTAGCAAAACATGTGAAAACTCTCTACAATCAAAACTAAAACATTGAGAAATGTAAGTAAAGAGGGAACAAAACAACGGAAAGATGTTTCCATGTTCATGGGTTGGAAGAATCAATTTTAAATCTTCTGTATATCCCAAAGTGTTTTTATAGTTTCAGTTTAATCACTATCAAAATCCTAGTGACTTTCTTCACAGAGCTAGAAATGTAATCCTAAAATTATGAAGCAGCAGGAAAAATCCCCAAGTGGCCAATGTCAACTTGCAGAAAAGGAACACAGTGGGAATGTTGGTACTACATGACTTTAAAAAATACTACTAAAGAATAATAATCTTGATATTGTAGTAATAGTATAAACACAGACAGAAAAAGCAACAAAATAAAACTGAGAACATAGAAATAAATCTATAGAAACACAGGAAACTGATTTTTGTACTTTTTTTAATTTTAAAAAGTAAAACCAAGTAAAAAAAAAAGTAAAACCAGAATAGAGCTAATCAAAACAAAACAGTGAACATGATACATGTCTTCAAAACAAGATAATATGAAATTAACAATGGCTACCATAATGCCTCTTGTTATCTTCAAAGGAACTGCCTATTTCATCAGACATAATAAAATCTATCAAAACAAAACAAATAAATTGATACAGGGCTTCAAAATAAGATAATAGGAAATCAAAAATGGCTACCATAATATATCTTGTTATCTTTGAAATAGCTACCTATCCCATCAGACATAATAAAATAAAACAACACAAAACAGAATAAAACCAAACAAAACAGAACAATGAAGAGGATCCAGGGCTTCAAAACAAGATAATAGGAAATTAACAATGACTACTACTTTCCATTTTTAAACTTTTCTTCCCCTTTCACTTTCACAATATCTATTCAACATTTTGGATCCATCTAACTCCTTCAGGTTTTTATACTAGGGAGACAATTGATGTTTACCCAAGTGAGTCCAAACCACTTCACACATGAGCATGATTATCCTTCTTTATAGCTTACTGGCTTTTCATTATGTATAAATGCTATATATTTTTTATCCATCCTGTGGTTGATAGGCAAGTTATCCCTGCTTTTTTCTGGTTCCCTATTGCATAGAGCATTTTTTTTTCTGTACTTTGACTTTCAGCCTATGAGTTTTCTTTCAAGTTAAATATTTCATATATACTGTATGTTAATGGATCTTGTTTCTTGATCCATTCTGCCTGTGTTTCTTTTTGTTAGTGAATAGAGGCCATCTACATTAATGGTTATGGCCAATATGCACTGGCTCATCTCTGCCTTTTCATTTTCCTGCTGTTTGCTCTCTATTTTCCCCCTCCATTCAATTGCCTGCTGTATTTGGTGATTCCTCTTTGCCACTGTTCCTGTAACCATGGCTATATTTATCTCTCTCTAGAATATCCTTCAGTATCCTTTGTAAGATTGGTTTTGTGGTCATGAATTCCTTCAATTGTACTTTGTCATGGAAGTATCTTGTTTCTCCATTAATCTGAAAGATAGTTTTTCTGGGTACATAAATCTGGGTTACAAATTTTCTTTCAAGACTTCAAATATTTCACTCCAAGCTCTTCTTGACTTGATGGTTTATGATGAAAAGTCTGTCATGATTCTGATGTGTTTTCCTTTATAGGTGATCCTTTTCTTTTCTCTAACAGCTTTTAATCCATTCTTGTGCTAAATTTCTGGGCTCTTGATTATTATATAATAACAGTCTGGGTATAGATTTATTTTGGATATGACTAGGTGGAGTTCTGTATGTCTCACTTAGTTATGTGTTGGGTCTTTTTCCCATGCTTGGTAAGCTTTCTACTATTACTTCTGTAAATAGTCTTTTTATGTCATATGTGTTGATCCCTGCTTTTTGCTGACACTTATGAGTCTTAAATTATTTTTCTTTGTATCATCTTTCAGCCATTGAATTGTTATTTCCTGGTTCCTTGTTATTTTAAAAATATCTTTCCTTTCATAATCACTAGCTACCATCCTGTCTTCAAGGTCTGAAAGTCTATCTTAGGCTTCATTCAAGCAGCTTTCAGTGGAGTTTTTAATTTCCTGTATATTTCTTTGAATCTGTTTCATACATTCCAATTCTTCTCTATATTGCTCATTCAAGTTTTCCCTCATTTTTCTGTGCTGCTCTTTTTCTTAAATCTATGTCTTCTTTAGATATGCTCAGCAACACTTTCATTATATTTGTCATTTCTTCTTTTACCTGAGATATTATTTCTTATCTGTTTTGTTTCTCAGTCTCATAAATCAATTTTTTTCTTCAGTTACCATCATCCCAGAAATTTCAGGTGGCTGACTTCCATTTTCTTCCATGTTATGTTTCCTGGACTTGTTCTGTGTGGGCTGGAGGCCAGAAACTGCCTTTTTTACATTTTTCTTAACATTTTCCTGGTTTCCTCAGGATGAGCTGGTTGTGTAGATCCCAAGTACTTCCCACATTGGTTACCTGTATGTAGTGTAGGGGAGTGGGCCAAGCTCCTATGTTCTAGTAACCTAGATTCCCAGGGAAGTGGGGCATTGTGCAGGCTTCTCCAGACACATGTGGCTTCTCTGAGGTGTGGCTGGCCAGTACTCTCAGCCCATGCTTGCTACAGGTACACAATGGCAGCCATTAGGTTCATGGGGGGTGGGACTAGATGCTTCTCCCAGCCCTTGCTGGCTACCAGTGGGAGGCCAATGATGGCTGTCATGTGCTCAGGGCTGGGACTGCCTGCTGCTTTTCCCACCCATGCTGGCTTCCCAATGGCAGGATCCTGATAGTCTGCATGTTCATGGGGGTAGGCTGCTTCTTGTAGCAGCCTGCTATGGTACTGATCACACTTCACCTGGTGACTCATATTGTTACCATGGCTTTGGATTTTTCTTCACTCTTAGCTCCACTTGTCCATTGTGTGTGCTCTAACCAAGGTTCTACTGAGTCTCCAGTTTTCCTGCTGGTCTCTGGTCTCTGAGTCCCATCAACAGAGGGAACAGGAACCTGACTCAGATCCCTTTCTCAACAGTCACAGCAACTCTGGTCAATGACTGGAACAGGCATCCATCTCAGACCTCTTCTTGCCAATCACAGCAGCTCTCTATCATTGGCAGGAAGTAGATCCTGTCTCAGATTTTTTTCTCACCAGTCACAGCAGCTCTTGATCAATCAAAAACTGATTTTCAACAAAGGTGTGATGAGTATATATTAGATTAACTAGTCTTTTCAATAAACAGTGGGAAAATTGGATATTCACATGCAGAAAAACTTGGCTCTTATCTCCTGGCAATTATTTTATCATTACAAATATTGCACATAATATGTGATAATATATAGCCATATAACTATATAATTATATGTGATATGATTGTATATTACACTGTACAAATTGTATTATGTATAATACATATTGGATATATGTTACAAGTACATTCTATATGATAAGTAGACAATATAACAGCATAATAGAGCATATAATATACTACAATGTATGATTCATATTATATAAAATAATATTTACATATGAATTTTTATATAAATGTATACATGTCATTTACAAATTATGAAGACATGTAGTACACACAATGATGATTATGATGGTATATTACATATACCAAGGACAATATATACATTCTGTATACCAAATAACTATATATTATATAATGATGGAGAATAAAATTCATTATAAATTTTTATATGAAAAAGATATGCATACATAAAATATATAACTGCATATGTAATGGCTAGACATTTCATATTTTTTGAAATATGGCATATAACTTACAGATTTTACTAAAATGATGTTTGGATTATATATAATGTAATTGTTTTAGATATTTCATTATAAATTATATAAATACATATATTAATATACAATTATATTTGAAGGATATGATATATATATATATACTCATATATACAGATTAAACATTAAAACACAAAAGGTGGATGGTAATGCACATGAAATGTCAAGTATATAATTACACATTAGCTATATATGTTAACCTGTATGTTATACATCTATGCTTGTATAAATTATATAAGAATATTTCATGCATTACATTTATTCTATAATGTGATGTACCACTTTTAATATAAGTGACTTGCTATATATGGCACTATAATGTATGCAATTTTATACATAATATATGTACAATGTGCAAAGTTGTGATTGTAGAGGTATACATATATTTAAACTTCCACATAATACAGAATATTAAATCACTGCATACAATATGTAATCTGTAATATATATTACATAAGTACATTTATACCATTTAATGTTATGTGTTATATGAATTACACTATCACCTGTGTGAATATACTTTGTAATATTTACAAAATATGAGGTATGATATGAGTATTTTGCATATTTTTGTATCTAAAACATAAGACATATCAATTTGTATTTGTTGTATCATATCTATAATAATTTACATGTATATGACATGTGATAATTATACATTAATTCTATAGGACTGAAAAATATAAATTGAGACATTTAATAACATGTTGCATAAACATGTGTTCCATAGGCTCATATGGTAATGTATATTTTTGGTATGCAGTGCTATATTGTTATGTATAATTGTAGCAAAGAATATGTGTATATAAATTCATGGTATATAATTATGAACATGTTACTGTATAGAAATTATATACAATTTTATAGCACCTTATATATTATACATTATATAGTATTACATGATTCAATATTTTATGTATTATATATAATATTTAGCATAGATCTATAATTGATAAAATCATGAAATTATATGATTTATGTCTAATACTATATATAGTCAATAAATATATTACAAATAATGACTAATGATATATACTTATATGATCATAGTTATACATATCAACTATAAAATTATATTTTATATATAATCAAGCATATAATTGAATTATCCCAACATAAGGTATGACACTATATATAAAATATTTATAACACTACTTGTATGTATTCATATATAGCACTGAATAATTTGAGATCTACAAATTTACTGTATATGTCATCTATATATAACTTGTTATATAAGTACATTAAAGTATATTAAGGTAATAGACTTTAAAATGTTTGTTAAATCTTATAGGTGATATACAAAATATAGTTCAAAATAATTGTAGTATGGTACAATGCATTTTATGAAATATGATAAGAGCCAGGTGAGTGGGTGCATACCTGTATTTCCAGCATTCCAGAGGCTGAGGCAGGAAGACCACTATGAATTCAAGGCCAGGCTGGAATACACAGTGAGTTCAAGCCCACCTTGAACTCCATAGTGAGACCCTGGATCAAATTTTTTAAGAATGTTCAGATCATTATCTACAATTTTATATATCTTATGTATGATTAAGCATAATTACATGCAACATTAGTTTATACTTATCACATAAAATCATATATTATGAATTGTACATATTATAGTATATTTCAGATGATGCATTTTACATTTTGCTATCTTACACTATATAACCATGTCTATTACTGGATATATAGACTATATATTGTTAAAGTATTTACATAGCATTCTATATAAAAGGTAAATATACAATTAAAATATTCCATAATTATAGAATGTATTATATATGTGTATTTTAAAATATGACTACATACTGCAGATATTACATATAAATAATAATGAAATGTTTGTTCACTTATAAACCATAGACATTATCTATTTGTATCAAGATATAGGATACATGAAGTTATATAATATTATATAAAATGTATCCCTTGCCTGGAGTTACGGAACACCCGAAAAGGAAAAGAAAAAGAGACAAGAATTGTGAGAAAAAAGGGCATTCAGTGGTTTTTAGCAACAAAGATTCATAATCTCCAGCTAGCCACCATTTTTTTTAGCCCTTGCAGGGTGGTTGCTGTTGTTATACATATGTATGTCATCTTGGCTTATTTCTAGTAGTTTTCATGAATCTAGGAATCTCTATTTCTTCAAAATGTTTTGATTTTTTTGGAATATAATTTGTCAAAATAGTTACTATCTTCAGATTTTTTAGAAAGCCTGTTGTGATTTTAACTTTCATTTCTTTTTTTAAATTTTATTTTGCAGAGAATAAATGAAAAGAGGACAGAACAACACAGATCAGAACAGAACAATACAAGCAACACAGCACTTCACAACAAGACAATTGGATATCAACATTAGCTACCATAATATCTGTTTCTTTGAAATAGTTGAACATAGCTTGACAAACAATATCAAACATAACAAAATAGAATAAAAGCATTCAAGAAAATGAAATATTACAAGGCATTCTGAACCAAAAAAACAGAAAATGAACAAGGACTACTATAATATCTCATTTTCCATAAAGCATTTGTTTATATTATTACACATATAAAAATCCAGTAAGACACAACATGGTAGAACCAATGGTAAGAGAAGAAAAAAAGCATGTTAGGACTTCAAAGCCAGATAATATTGAATCAGCAATGGCTGCCATAATGTCTTGTTTTCTTCAAATTAGCTGTTCATA
Source organism: Hydrochoerus hydrochaeris (assembly GCA_004027455.1). NCBI lineage: Eukaryota > Metazoa > Chordata > Mammalia > Rodentia > Hydrochaeridae > Hydrochoerus > Hydrochoerus hydrochaeris. The sequence goes on from PVLA01011375.1 coordinate 8,427, forward strand.
CCAACACACAGAATAAGTTCAAATAAACCAGAATAAAACCATTCTAACCAATGAATGAAAACATTACAAGTCTTCAAAGCAATATAATGGGGATGCACGATTACCACAGAATCTTATGTATTCTTACCTTTTCTTACACTAGGGAGACTATGAGGTATTTATATCTGTGTTTGATTCATTTCACTTATGAGTATGGTCTCAAATTGCATTCATTTATTTATACATATCTCAATATGATCATTCTTTATAGCTGAGTAGTACTCCATTGTATGAAAGTACCACAATTTTTTTTTATCCATTACTCAGTTGATGTGCACTTAGATTGTTTCCAAAATCTGGCTATTACAAATTGTGCTGCTATAAACATGGGTGCACATATATCACTGTGGTATGATGTTTTCAGTTCTTCTGCGAATATGCCCAGGAGTGGAATAGCTGGGTCAAATGGGACTTACAATCCTAGCTTTTTGAGGAATCTCCAGATGGACCTCCTCAGTGGTTGCAGCAGTCTACACTCCCACCAAGAGTGCAGAAGAGTTCCTTTTTCCTCACAGCCTCTCCAGCATTTGTTGTAGTTTTGTTGATCCTGGCCATTCTTTCTGGAGTGAGATGGAATCTCAGTATGGTTTTAATTTGCATTTCTCTAATGACAAATGATGATGAACATTTTTTCATGTATTTATTTGCCATTCGTATTTCTTCATCTGAGAATTGTGTATTCATCTTGGATGCCCATTTTTGGATTGAGTCTTTGAATTTTGGGAGTCTGATTTTAATTCTTTATAAGTTCTAAACAGAAGTCCTTTGTCTGAGGGACAGTGTGCTAAGATTTTTTCCCACTTTGTGGGTTTTCTTTTCACTCTGTTGGAGATTTCTTTCAACATGCAGAAACTCTTTAATAAGACATGATCCAAGTTATTGATTCTGGGAAGTATTCTCTGTGCAGTTTGGTTCTTGTTCATGAATTCTCTAACTACCCCTGTGTCTTTGACATTTTTACCTACTTTGTCTTCCAACAGATTCAGTGTTCCTGTTTAAATATTTAGATCTTTCATCCATTTAGATTTTAGTTTAGTACATGGTGATAGGCATGGGTTTAGTTTTATATTTCAGTATATGGGTAGTCTGTTTTCCAGCACCATTTATTAAGGAGAATGTAGTTCTTCCAGTGAACATGTTTGGCCACTTTATGAAAGAAAAGATGGTTAAGTGTGTTTGTAGTTTTATCTTCTAGTCTATTCCATTGAACTTCAGGTCTGTGTTTATTCCAGTACCATGTTCATTTTATTATGGTAGCTTTGTAGTATAACTTCAAATCAGGAACTGTGATGCCTCCTGCCTTGACGTTGCTGCTTAGAATTGCCTTTGCTATTCTAGGTCTCTTCTGGTTCCAGATGAATTTCAGGAGTGATTTCTTGAGATCTATGAGGTATGTTAGTGGTATTTTGATTTGGATTGCATTGAATCTGTATAACAGTTTTGGGAGAGTGGCCATTTTCACAATAGTTATTCTTCCTATCCATGAACAAGGGATGTCTTTCCATTTTGTGAGGTCCTCTTTAATTTCTTTTTTCAGGGTATTACAATTTTCCTTGTATAGCTCTTTTACTTCTTTCATTAGATTAATTCCTATGTATTTTTTTTTTGGATTCTATTGTGAAGGGTGTGGCTTCTCTCATTTCTCTCTCTGTTATTTTGTTGTTAGTGTATAGGAATGCTATTGATTTTTGAGTGTTGACTTTGTATCCAGTTACATTGCTGAATTTATTTATTATATCTGGGCATCTTTAATGGAGTTTTGGGGGTCTTCTATGTAGAGTATCATGTCATCTTCAATAATGATATTTTAACTTTCTCTTTTCCTATCTTTAGTCCTTTTATTTCTCTCTCTTTTCTAATTGCTCTGGCTAATATTTCCAGTACTATGTTGAATAGGAGCAGTGATAAGGGACATCCGTGTCTTGTGCCTGATTTTAAGGTAAAGGATTTCAGTTTTTGCCATTTGATATGATGCTGGCTGTCGGTTTGTCATAGATGGCCTTTATCATATTGAGGTAAAGACTATCTATTCCAATTCTCTATAAGGTTCTTATCATGAACAGGTGTTGGATCTTATGAAAAACTTTTTCTGCATCTATAGAAAAGATCATGTGATTCTTACTTTTGACTCTATTGATATGGTGGATTACATTTATTGATTTACAGATGTTGAACCATCCCTGCATGTGGGGGATGAATCCCACTTGGTCATAGTATATAATCTTCTTGATGATTTGCTGCATCCTGTTTGCCAATAATTTATTGAGAATTTTTGCATCTATGTTCATTAGGGAGATTGGCCTGTAATTCTCTTTTTTAGTTGGGTCTTTCTCAGGTTTTGGTACTAGAGTAATATTTGCTTCCAGGAACGACTTAGGGAGAATTTCTTCCTTTTTTATTTCATTGAAAAGTTTTAGGAGTGCTGGTATTAAATCTTCTTTATATTTCTTATAGAATTCTGCAGTGAATCCATCTAGGCCTGGGCTCTTCTTTGTTGGTAAGGACTTTATTACATCTTCAATTTCATTAATACAAATTGGGTTATTCAGCAGTTTTACATCTTCTTGATCCAGCTTTAGTGGTTCATATGTTTCTAGGAATCTGCCCATTTATTCTGTGTTATTAAACCTGTGAGAGTAGAGGTTTTCGAAATAGGTGTTGTTGATCTTCTGTATTTCCACAGGGTCAGTAGTAATTTCACCTTTTTCATTCTGTATTGCATGAATTTGGGTTTTTACTTTCCTTTTTTTTTTTAAATAAGGTTGGCTAGGGGCTTGTCAATTTTATTTATTCATTCAAAGAACCTTATAATTTCCTCCCTTCTTTTGGCTTTGGGTTTGGCTTCCTTTTCTTTTTCTACATGTTTAAGGAGTAGTATCAGGTTGTTTACTTGTGTTTGTTCTGTTTTGCTAATGTCAGAACTCAGTACAATAAATTTTCCTCTGAGGACTGCTTTCATTGCGTCCAACAGAATCTGATAAGTTATATTTGTATTTTTGTTTGCTTGTAGATATTGTTTAATTTCTTCTTTAATTTCTCTGTGACCTACTGATTACTCAAGAGTGTTTTGTTCAATTTCCATGTGTTTGTGGGGTTTTTACGGTTTCTTTTATCATTAATTTCCAGTTTCATGGCACTATGGTCCAATAACATGCATGGGATAATTTCAGTTCTTTTGCATTTATTTAAATATGTTCTGTGGGCTAGTATATGGTCTATTTTAGAGAATGTCCCATGTGCTGCTGAGAAGAATATATATTCTGATGTTGTTGGATGGAACACTTTGTATATGTCTATCAAGTCCATATGTTCACAGGTGTGATTCAGTTCTGTTATTTCTTTGCTGATTTTCTGTCTAGTTGATCTGTCTCTTTGTTTCAATGTCATGTTAAGGTCTCCTGTTATAATTGTATTATTGCTTATTTTGAATTTTCATTTCTGATAATACTTGCTTTGTATAGCTGGGTGCTCTGGAATTTGGTGCATATATATTTAAGTTTGTTATCTCTTCCTCTTGACATTTTCCCCTAACTAGTATGTAGTGACCCTCTTTATCTCTTTGGACCTTTCTTGGTTTGAAGTTAGGTTTTCCATCCTTTGACTTTCTGTCTATGAGTTTCCTTTTGGGTTAGATGGGTTTCTTGTAGGCAGCATATGGTTGGTCATTGTTTCTTGACCCATTATGCCAGTCTGTTTCTTTTAATTGATGAATTGATGCCCTTTACATTAATGGTTATATCTGTTATATATTGGTTTATTGTTGACATGTTATCTTTCTACTATTGTGTCTTTATCTTTCCCTTCTGTTTAATTGTTTGTCTTGCTTATTGGTTTTTTCCTATGTTTATCTACAATGTCTTTGGGTATTCTTTGCAGTGTTGGTTTGGTGCTCATGAAGTTTTTCACCTGTTCTTTGTCAAGGAAGTATCTTTATTTCTCCATCCATTTTCAAGAATAGTTTTTCAGGGTACATCAGTCTGGGTTGGAAGTTGTTTTCTTTAAGGATCTGAAAAACTTCACTCCATGCTCTTCTTGTCTTCATTGTTTGTGTTGAGAAGTCTGCTGTGATTCTGATAGGCTTTCCATTATAGGTGGTCTGTGTTTTCTCTCTAAAAGCTTTTAATATTCTGGTCTTATGTTGGATTTCTGCGATGTTGATTATTATATGTCTGGGTGTAGTTTTATTTTGTTTATGGCTGTTTGGAGTTCTACATGCTTCACTAATCTTAATGTCAGTTTCCATTCTCATGTTTGGGAAATTTTTAGCTATTACTTCTGTAAATAGTCTCTTGAAATCATTTGTGTTGTCCCCTTCTTTTTCATCTATCCCTATTAATCTCATGTTGTTTTTCTTTGTATCATCTTGCAACTCTTGAATTGTTATTGCCTGATTCCTTGTTATTTTTAAGAGATCTTTCCTTTCCTGCTCAGTAACTGCAATCTTATTTTTGAGGTCTGAAATTTTATCTTTACTTTTGCTGAGGTGGCTTTGGCAACTTACAATAGAATTTTTGATTTCCTTTATATCTGTTTGGATCTGCTTCATTTATTCTGTTTTTTTCTTATACCATTCATTCAGGAATTCTATCTGTTTGCATTGTTCCTCTTATTTTTTAGCTGTCTTGTTTAGATGTGTTCAGTATTTCTTTCACTACTTTTATCATTTCTTCTTTTACCTGGGAGATTATTTCTAATTTGGGTTCCTTTATAGCTTCCTGTACTTGCTTCTTTATTTCAGTTGATATCATTTCAGGTATTTCAAGTGCATGACTAGTATTTTTTCTATGTATATGGCTCCCAGGCTTTCTTGGGTTGGGCTGGAGGTTTGAGATTGCATTTTGGTGTTTTGTTTTGCATTTGCCTATATTTCTGTGTTTCAAGTGATGTTCCAAAGATTTTCCTGAGTGTTTTGGGAATCACCTCTTGCATCCTCAGCTCCTGGGAATCATGGGTCTTGGCTCCTCTGAATGAATGACAGTTGCTGGGCATGGTCCACTCAAGCCTGACAAACCTCTGCAGGCTAATACATTGTCCTAGGGTCTGGTTGGGCAACCCAGCACTGCAAATCATGTCCCAAACTCCCCTGAGCTAATGCCAGAGAGCTGGAACTTGCCTTGCCCTTGCTGCCATGTAAGCTGGAACTCTGCTTACAGCAAAGCTGGATTACCTCCCTTCCTTAACTTTCATTTATAATTATATTGAGGTGTGTCCTTTTTCACTTTTTCTTGGTAAGCTAGGGGCTTACCTATTTTATTTATTATTTAAAGAACCAGCTCTTTAGGTTTTTTAAACTTTTTTTAGTGTATATTTTATTGATTTCTGCTCTCATCTTCATAATTTCCTTCTCTAATTTTGGTCTGGCACTTATTTATTGTTTTTTCTCAAATACCTTAGGATTTTTCACAAAGTTGTATATTTGAACTTTCTCTCTTTTCCCTATGTGAGTGCTGATTGGAATGAATTTTGTTAGAACTACGTTCCTGGTGTCCTAGATGTTTCAATGAGTTATACCATCATTGCCATTTTTTTCAGAATTTTTAAAATTTCTTCTGTGACCTACTCATTTTTAGGAGTATATTGTTAATTTTCTAGAAGTGTTTGCCTTTTCTGAAATGCCTTCTGTCATTGGTTGCTATTTTCATTGCACAGTGGTATGGTAGTATGCAATGGGTAATTTCTATTCTTTCATATTTACTTAAGCAGGTTTTGTGGAATAATATGCAATCTATTTTAGAAAAAGTACCATGAGCTGCTGAAAAGAACGTTTACTCATTGCAGAGGGGTAGAATGATCTGTATATATTCATTAGGTCTATATATTCAAGATGTGGTTTCACTCTGAAATTTTTTTATTTGTTTTGTTTATTTGATCTATCTCTTTGCAAAAGTGGTGTATGAAAATCCTCTACTATGATTGTGTTAGTGTTTATTTGATCTTTTCAATTCAGAAGTTTTTTGTTTTATAAAAACAGGTGCACCAGTAATTTGTGTACCTATGTTTATCAGTGTTATCTCTTGTGTTTGGATTGTTTACTTAACTAAAATACAGTGACTTTCTTTTTTTTGACAAGATAAAGACACTGTTTTATTAGAAGGGTTGTGCAGGAAGAGAAGCAGGTAAGAAAAGAAAGGGGTGCACCATCCTTTGAGAGGATCCTGCCTCATCACTGAGTAAGCTGATGGTGCCACTCTGAAAAGGTGAACAGAAAGAAGATGATGATGATGTTTCTCTCTCTTTTTTTTTATTGGTACCAGGACCACACACATGACCACCTGCTTGCAAGGCAGGTGCTTATACCAGTGAGCTAAATCTCCAGCCCCTGATGCTGACAATTTTTTTTTTATTTAAAGAGAAAAAAAACAGGAAAAAGGTAGAAATATTACAGAATTTCAAGAAAAGAAGATAAACAGTAAGAAATCACTAGTTGATAAATTACATATTGTTCTTTTAGAAATAGTTATTCAAGTTACAGAATTAAAGCACACAAAGTGGACACTAAAGCAGTGAGAGTGCAAACAGATCTTTTCAACAATCCAACAAGAACCTAGAAATATGGTCATCAATCCCACACATGCAAACATGCAGCTGTATCTTTCTTTCTTTGTCCGTTCTTATCAGTTTTAGCTTAAAGTTTACCATGTCTGATATAAGAATTGCTATCCCTGCTTGTTTTGGGGGTCCTGGTGCATGATATGTTGTTTTCCATTCTTTAATTTTTAGTTATGAACATCTTTCTGGGTCACATGAGTTTCTTGAATGCAACAAATTATTGGATTCTATTTTGTAGTCAAGTCTTCCAGTCTGTGTCTTTTAATTGGACAATTGAGGCCATTAACATTGAGAGATATTTATAAAATATTTTGATTATTTATTGCCATTACTCTTTATCTGTTGGTGTAACCTTTGTTTTTCTTTTCCTGATTATTTATTTATTTATTTTTTGTGTGTGTGTGCTGGTGATCAAACTCATAACCTTGTGCTTACCAGGCAGGTGCTTATGCCACTGAGCTGAATCCCCATCCCCATGATTTTTTAATTACTGTTTATTCATTGGCCTCATTAGTAATCTCTGTATTTTTAACTGTGTCCAATTTGCTGTTTCTGTTGAGAATATGCTTAAGAATTTTCCCTACAGATGGTTTAGTACTTATATCTTCTGAGCTGGACGTTTTGCTTGGAAATACCTTATTTCTCCATCTATTTTGAAGGATAGCTTTGTTGGGTAAATTAATCTGGGGTGGAAGCTATTTGCTCTTAGGGCTTGCAGTATTTCACCTAAGCTCTTTTAACCTTTGAGATTTGTGTTGAGAATTCTGCTGTGTTTCTAATTGGTTTACCTTTATATGTGATTTGTTGTTGCTGTTGTTTTCTGGCTTCTTTTAAAATTCTGTATTTTCCCCCACACTGCATGCTCTGGTCGAATGCCAGCACAAGGAAAGGGACTTTGAGCCTGGTCCCAGGCAGTAAGACCACCTGCTGCATCCCAGACCACCCCAGTCCACAAACAGGGATAGGGGGGCAAATCAGGTCATGTCCAGCGACCGCCAAGCAGCTAGTGTGACCCACATTCCAGCTTTGGGTCCTCACTGTGCACTCTGGCAATATCCAAGCACACAGAAAGGGACTTTGAGCTTGTTCCCAGGCAGTAAGACCATGCAATGAGTCCGAGACCACATGCCCATTGACTGCCAAGCAGCCAGTGCAACCCAGATTCCAGCCTCAGGCTCTGACTGCTCACTCTGGTGGAATTCCAGCACACAAAAAAAACTTGGAATTTAGCTTGCAGGTGGCAAACCTTGGGCTACAGTAGATTAACTGTACCAGTGTGGTGAGTATGCCCCTAAAATAGAGGTGTAGAGTGGGTTAATAGGGCCAGAGGTAAAGCCCCCTCCAACTAACTGTAAGACCTTGGTGAGTCTGAAAAGAGTGTGGGTGACCACCTCCTACACACAGAAAACATTAGGCAGAGTGAAAATGACAAAATGAAAAACCAAATGCAGTCTGAAACATCTAGAACACCAGAAGTAAGTGCAGGAGATATTGAAATAGAGGACCCCAAAAGTAACACAGGAGGAACCTCTGAAAAGATAGCAAGTGAAATTTTAAAAAAACTCCATGAGGCTATAGAGGAAATCAAATTAGAAGTACTCTCCCACATAAAGACAGAAAAAACAACCGTAGTAAAGGAGTTGCTGAGCACAGCTGAAGAAGAAATTGAGAAAAAGTACAGGAGCATGGGAAATTGATTGAAACCTTGAATGAACAACAAAGAAAACATGCAAAATAAATGAAACAAACTGAAAGAGACATCCAAGAAACAAGAAATTCTATTCAAAACTTGCAAAACCATTTAAATGAAGCTGCAGATAGCATTTTGGACCTTGAGGACAGGATTGCAATTAGTGATCATGAAAGGATAGAACTTTTAAAAATAACAAAGCCACATGAAGTGACAATCTAACAGCTTCAACATGAGGCCAAGAGCAACAGTAGAAAATTAATAGTCATCAGTGAAGAGGCAGGAGTCAATGCAAATGATGTAGCCAAAATATTCACAGAAGTAACAGCAAAAAATTTCCCAAAAATGGGGAAAGAATCTGATATGCAGATAAGTGAGGCATATAGAATGCCAAACAGTCACAATCAACATAGCTCCACACCCAGACACATAATAATTAAGATCTCACACATGCAGCATAAAAGCAGAATACTAAAAGCTGTTGGAGAAAAGACACAACTCACCTAGCAAGGGAAGCCCATTCAAATCACAGCAGACTTTTAGGCACAAACCATCAAGTCAAGAAATGCTTGGAGTGAGGTATTTCAAGCCACAAAAGAAAGCAACTTTCAACCCGGACTGTTGTATCCAGCTAAATTTTCATTCAAATTTAATGTAGAAACAAGATACTTCCATGAAAAAGGACAACTGAAAAAATTCATGTCCACCAAACCAACCCTAGAAAGAGTACTGAAAGACATACTACACAGAGGTAAAAATGTCCACAATCCCCAAAACAACAACAGAAAGAAACCATCACATAGGATAAGCAATTAAATAAGGGGAAAAGCGGAAAGCAAACAATTGGAACAGAACATGGCAAAGTCAATCCAGTACATATCAGTGACATTTGTAAATGTAAATGGCCTCAATTCACCTATAAAAATAAATAGACTCACAGAATGGATCAAGAAACATGATCCCCCAATATGCTGTATACAAGAAACACATCTGACCGAAAAGGAAACTCATAGATTAAAAGTCAAAGAATGGAAAACTGTATTACATGCAACAGGAACCCAGAAAAAAGCAGGGGTAACTATTCTAATTGCAGACGTGAATTTCAAACCTAAAATGATTAAAAGAGATAAAGGAGGTCACTACATACTCATTAGTGGAAAAATTCAAGAGGAAGAACTAACAATTGTAAGTATATATGCACCAAATACATGAACACACAACTATGTAAGACAGATACTAACGGACATGAAAAAACAAATACACAAGAACACAATTATAACACCTGATCTTAACAGCCCATTGTCACAAAGAAATAGATCAACTACACAAAAAGTTAGCAAAGAAATAACAGAATTTAATCATACCTGTGAGCAGGTGGACTTAGTATATGTTTAGAGAGTGTTCCACCCAACCACATCAGAATACATATCCTTCTCAGCAGTGCATGAGACATTCTCCAAAATAGACCATATGTCATCCCATAAAACATTCTTAAGTGAATGCAAATGTATTGAAATCATACCATGCATAATATCCGACCATAGTGCACTGAAATTGGAAATTAATGGCAAACGAAATTGCAAAACCAGCACAAATACATGGAAATTAAATAACAACCTTTTGAACAACCAATGGGCTACAGATGAAATTAAAGAAGAAATAAAGCAATACCTACAGTTCAGCAAAAATATAGAAACAACATACTGTAATCTATGGGATGAAATGAAATCTGTCTTAAGAAGGAAATATATAGCAATAAATTGTCATATCAAGAAAACACAACTGGCACAAGTAAACAACCTAATGCTCCATCTGAAGCTTCTAGAAAAAGAAGAGCAATCTAAACCCAAAGCTCAAAGAAGAGAGGAAATTGTAAAGATGAGAGCAGAAATCAATGTAATTGAAACTAAAAAAAATACAAAGAATTAATGAATTGAAAAGCTGTTTTTTGAGAGAATCAACAAAACTGACAAACCCGTACCTAACCTTATCAAGAGAAAGAAAGAAAAAAGCCAAATTCACAAAATAAGAACTGAAAAGGGGGAAATTACTACAGATCTCATGCAATTTCAAAAGATCATGAATAGCTACTTTGAAAATCTCTACTCACATAGAGTGGAAAACACAGAGGAAACTGATGGATTTTTAGAAACATATGAACTACCAAAGCTCAACTAAGAAGATATAGCAATTTTGAACAACTTGAAAATGTAATGAAAAACTTACCAACAAAGAAAAGCACAGGTCCTGATGGACTCACAGCTGAATTCTACAAGAAATTTAGAGAAGATTTGATGCCAATACTTCTTAAACTCTTCAATGAAATTGAAAAGAAAGCAATCCTCCCTAATTCATTCCTGTAGGCCAGAATTACTCTGATACCAAAACCAGAGTAAGATCCAACCAAAAAAGGAGAACTATAGGCCAATCTCACTAATGAACATTGATGCAAAGATTTTCAACAAAATACTGGCAAATAGAATGCAGCAAATCATCAAGAAGATTGTACATTGTGACCAAGTAGGATTCATTCCAGGAATGCAAGGATGGTATAACATACACAAATTGATAAATGTAATACACCACATCAACAGAGCCAAAAACAGAAAGAACATGATCATCTCAATAGATGCAGAAAAAGCTTTTGACAAAGTCCAACACACGTTCATGATACAAACCCTTCAGAAACTCGGAATACATGGTGTCTACCTCAAACTTATAAAGGCCATCTATGACAAACCAACAGCCAACATTATACTAAATGGACAAAAACTGAAATCTTTCAGTTTAAAATCAGGAACAAGACAAGGATGTCCACTATCACAACTCCTTTTCAACATAGTTCTGAAAACACTATCCAGGGCAATCAAACAAAAGAGAGAAATAAAAGGAATATACATAGGAAAGGAAGAAGATAATTATCACTATTTGTAGATGACATGATACTTTATATAGAAGACCCAAAAAACTGCATTAAAAGGCTACTACAGGTAATAAACAAGTTCAGCAGTGTAGCTGGATACAAAGTCACTGCTCAAAAATCAATAGCATTCCTGTACACAAACAAAAAACTCAGCAAATCAGAAATTATGGAAATATCACCCTTTACAATAACATGTAAAAAAATGAAATACTTAGGACTCAACCTTACTAAAAATGTAAAAGACCTATATGCTGAAAATTACAATACATTGAAAAAGGAGATTGAAGAAGATACTAGGAAATGGAAGGTTATTCCTTGCCCTTGGCTAGGAAGAACCAACATTGTGAAAATGGCTATACTCCCAAAACTGTTATACAATTATAATGCAGTCCCAATCAAAATACCATTGACATACCTCACAGATCTAGAGAAAACACTCCTAAAATTCATTTGGAAACAGAAGAAACCTAGAATAGCAAAGGCAATACTGGGCAGCAAAGGCAAGGCAGCAGGCATCTCAATTCCAGACTTGAAACTATACTACAAAGTCACAGTGATAAAATAAGCATAGTACTAGCAAAGAAGTAGACCTGAGGATCAAACGAACAGATCAGAAGATGCAAGCACAACTACAAAGACACTCAGCCACCTGATATTTGATAAAGGGGCTAAATATGTCTACTGGAAGTGGGACAGCTTCTGTACTAAATTGTGTTGAAAAAATTGGCTCTCCACATGCTTAAGACTTAAACTAGATCCATCAATATCACCATGCACAAAACTAAAGTCTAGATGGATCAAAGACCTCAATATTAAAACAAAAGCACTAAATCTACTGGAAGATGAGGTAGGTAAAATTCTTGGAGATATAGGAATAGGCAGAGAATTTATGAACAAAACACAAACAGCACGGGAAACACTTCAAAGAATCAACAAATGTTGTCTCATATTATTGAAAAGTTTCTGCACTTCAGAGGAAATCACCAACAGAATGAAAACAAAACCGACCAATTAGGAAATAATTTTAGCCAGCAACCCCTCAGGCAAAGAAGTTATGTCCAGAACATAGAAAGAATTGAAAAACATCAAGCCCCCCAAATTCAAAGACCCTCCCAAAAATGGGCATCTGAGATGAACTCACACTTCTCAGAGAAAGATGTACAAATGGCAAATAAATACCAAAAGAAATGTTCACCATAACCTAGTCATTTGAGAAATGCAAATTAAAACAACATTGAGATTCTACCCTATTCCAGAAAGAATAGCTTCCATCAAGAAATCAACTGATACCAAATATTCGCAAGGCTGCAGGGAAAAAGTAACACTGCTCCACTGTTGGTGTGAATGTAGACTGGTGCAACCATTATGGAAATCCATATGGAGAATTCTCAAAGATGAGGATTGGAAGTTCCATTCAATCCAGCTATTCCCCTCCTGGCTATTTTCCCAGAAGTACTGAAAATTACACATCACAGTGAAACATGTGTCCCCATGTTCATAGCAGAACAATTTGTAATACCTAAATCTTGGAAAGAACCAACATGGCCATCAACTGCAGAGTGGATAAAAAGATGTGGCATTTTTACACAATGGAATATTACTCAACTATAAAAAAGAATGATCTTGAGGCCTTCATTGGTAAATGGAGACAACTTGAAACTATCCTCATTAGTGAAATAAATAAGAATCATAGTTATAAATATCATATTGTGTCTCTAGTGTAAAAAGTAAATAAGAGCCAATTTTTCCACCACCATTTATTAAAGAGACTATCCTTCTTCCAATGGACATATTTAGCCCCTTTGTCAAATATCAGGTGGCTGAGTGTCTTTGTAGTTGTGCTTGCATCTTCTAATCTGTTCCATTGATCTTCAGGTCTATTTCTTTGCCAGTACCAAGCTGATTTGATCACTGTGGCTTTATAGTACTGTTTCAAGTCAGCAACTGAGATCCCCCTGCCTTGCTTCTGTTGCCTAGATTTACCTTTGCTATTCTAGGTTTCTTCTGTTTCCAAATGAATTTTAGGAGTGTTTTCTCTAGATCTGTGAGGTATGTCAATGGTATTTTGATAAATCTGTATAACAGTTTTGGGAGTTTAGCCATTTTCACACTGTTGGTTCTTCCTAACCAAGAGCAAGGAATGTCCTTCCATTTTCCAATATCCTCTTCAATCTACTTTTTCAGCGTAGTATAATTTTCAGCACATAGGTCTTTTACATTTTTAGTTAGGTTGATTGCTAAGTATTTCATTTTTTTTAGATGTTATTGTAAAGGGCGATATTTCCATAATTTCTCTCTCAGTGAGTTTTTTGTTTGTATACAGGAATGCTATTGATTTTTGAGCATTGACTTTGTATCCAGCTACACTACTGAGCTTGTTTGTTACCTCTAGCAGTCTTTTAATGGAGTTTTTGGGTCTTCTATATATATTATCATGTCATCTGCAAATAGTGATAATTTAACTTCTTCCTTTCCTATCTTTATTCCTTTTATTTCTCTCTTGACTGAAACTAGATCCATGCATATCACCATGCACAAAACTAAAATCTAAATGGATCAAAGACCTCAATATTAAAACAGAAACACTAAATCTACTGGAAGATAATGTAGGTAGAAGTCTTGGAGACATAGGGGTAGGCAGAGAATTCATGAACCAAACACAAATTGCATGGGAAACACTTCAAAGAATCAACAAATGCGATCTCACATTATTGAAAAGTTTCTGCACTTCAAAGGAAATCACCAACAGAGTGAAAAGAAAACCAACAGAGTGGGAAAGAATTTTAACCAGCAACCCCTTAGACAAAGGACTTGTGTCCAGAATATATAAAGAATTTAAAAAGATCAACCCCCCTAAACTCAAAGACACTCTCCAAAAATGGGCATCTAAGATAAACACACAGTTCTCAGAGAAAGATATACAAATGGCAAATAAATACATGAAGAAATGTTCGCCATCCCTGGTCATTCGAGAAATGCAAATTAAAACAGGGGTAAGGGGAATCTGGGGTAATATTCCACCTTACCCCGGAAAGAATAGCTGCCATCAAGAAATCAATTGATAACAAATGTTGGCGAGGCTGCAGGGAAAAAGGAACACTGCTCCATTGTTGGTGGGAATGCAGACTGGTGCAAACATTATGAAAATCCACATGGAGAATTCTCAGAAGACTAAGATTGGAAGGTCCATTCAATCCAGCTATCCCCCCTCCTGGGTATTTTCCCCAAAGAACTGAAAAGTTCATATCCCAGTGATATATGTGCACACATGTTCATAGCTGCACAATTTGTGATAGCTAAATCCTGGAAACAACCAAAATGCCCATCAACTGCAGAGTGGATGAAAAAGATGTGGCATTTTTATACAATGGAATATTACTCAGCTATGAAAAAGGATGATCTTGAGGCCTTTATAGGCAAATGGAGAAAACTTGAGGCTATCCTGATTAGTGAAATAAATAAGAATCATATTTATAAATAACATATTTTGTCACTAATGGAAAAAGTAAATAAGAACTACAAATGTAATAAAACCAAAATGTGTAATTGCTCTTGTAAAGAAGAGAGGAAAAGAAAGTACTCTAAGGATATAACTGCATGTAAGTTTGAATGTGTAAAAAGATGACCATATTGCTGAATCTTTGTGGGATCTTTGAGCAAAACTGTTTGTAGTCTGACTGTTTGAATATTTACTATGTACCCTTTAACTTTATAATTTGAACAACTACTTCCATGATGACAGTATGTAATTTATAAATTCCTGATTTCTTAGTAAGGCTTTTTCTCATTCTCCTTTTTCTTTCTTCTAGAATTCTGTATGGTTGCTACCGTTTTTTCTGTTTTGTTTTGTTTTTCTTTAAATAAAATTTTAAAAATGTATAATTGCTGTTGTAAAAAAAGAGGAAATAGGAAGCACTATAAAAGATATAGCTGCATGTATGTTTAGATGTGTGGGATAGATGACCATACTTCTAGGTTCTTGTTGGATTGTTGAACAGATCCGTTTGCACTCTCACTGCTCTAGTGTCCACTTTGTGTGTTTTAATTCTGTAACTTGAATAACTATTTCTAAAAGAACAATATGTAATGTATCAACTAGTGATTTCTTACTGTTTGTCTTCTTTTCTTGAAATTCTGTAATATTTGTACCTTTTTCCTGTTTTTTTCACTCTTTAATTAAAAAATGTATAATAGATATTGTAAAAAAGAGAAAATAGGAAGTGCCATAAACAATATAACTGCATTTTTATTTATGTGTGCAGGATTGTTACCCATATTTCTTAGTACTTGTTTGGTTGTTGAACAGATCTGTTTGCAGTCTCACTGCTTGAGTGTCCATTTTGTGTGCTTTAATTTTGTAACTTGAACAACTATTTTTAAAAGAGCAGTATGTAATTTATCAGCTAGTGATTTCTTAGTGTTTATGTTTTTTTTCAAATTCTGTAATATTTCTCTCCTTTTTCTGTTTTATCCCTTTAAATAAAAAATTAAAAATAAATAAATAAGAACTACAAGTGTAATAAAACCAAAATGTGTAATTACTATTGTAAAAAAGAGAGGAAAAAAAGTGCTCTAAGGGATATAACTGCATGTATATTTGAGTGTGTAAAATAGATGTCATACTGCTGAATCATTGTTGGAGCTTTGAGGAGAACTGTTTGCAGTCTCACTGTTTGAATGTGTACTGTGTATCCATTAATTTTGTAACTTGAACAACTACATCCTAGATGACATTATGTAATTTATCAATTAGTAATTTCTTAGTGTTTTTGTCTCTTTTTTCTTTTCGAATTCTTTATTGTTGCTACCCTTTTTGTTTTCCTTTTTTCTCATTAAATAAAATGTTTTTTAAATATGCAGAATTGCTATTGTAAAAAAGAGAGGAAATAGGAAGTGCTATAAAAGAGATAACTGCTTGAATATTTAAGTGTATAGTATTGATAACCATACTTCTAAGTTCTTGTTGGATTGTTGAAGAGATCTTTTTGCAGTCTCACTGCTTGAATGTCTACTTTGTAATCTCTAATTTTGTAACTAGAACAACTATTTCTAAAAAGATAATATGTAATTTATCAACCAGTGATCTCTTACTGTTTATCCTTTGTTTTGAAATTCTATAATATTTCTACTTTTTTTTTCTCTTTAAGTAAAAAATTTTTTTAAAAATTCTGTATTTTCCCACGGGAAAAACTTGTTTTTTTGCTGAATGTCTGGTAATTCAATAAAGATATGTCTTGATGAATTTTCTTTTCTTTTCTTTTTGTTTTAATTTTTTGGTGTTCTATAAACCTCATTTGTATTTTAAATCCTTTTTTTTTTTTTTTTTGGTACCAGGAATTGAACTCAGGACCTCATGCTTACCAAGCAGGTGCTTGAGCTGCTGAGCTAAATCTCAAGCCCTTATTTTTTTCTTTAAAATGGGCAGCTTCTTGATCGTTTTATTTTACTATTTTCTATTTTTGATGCTGGGAATCAAACTCAGGACCTTGCACTTGCCAGGCATGTGGTGCAACAATGAGCTACATCCCAGCCCTAAATTCTTTTCTTATATTTGGGAAATTGTCTTTCAT
Source organism: Hydrochoerus hydrochaeris (assembly GCA_004027455.1). Classification (NCBI taxonomy): domain Eukaryota; kingdom Metazoa; phylum Chordata; class Mammalia; order Rodentia; family Hydrochaeridae; genus Hydrochoerus; species Hydrochoerus hydrochaeris. Next base: position 25,198 of record PVLA01011375.1, read on the forward strand.
TATTTCTGTAAGCATATTAGTGAATCCATTTGTGCTATCTTCTAGGTTTTTTATAACTCTGATTAGCCTTACATTAGTCTTCTTATTGTCGTATGGTAGTTGCTGGATAGTCTTCTCTTGTTCTCTTTTTTTTTTTTGGCTTCTTCAAGCTATTTCTCATAATTCAATGTTTTATTCTCTCTATCAGACACTTTCTTTACATTGGTTATGTGTATAATGTGTTAATTCTACACAGGTTTTCCTTTCAGGCATTTGTCTGACATCTCAAGGATTCTGTATCTTTATGAAATCTATCTTTCAAATTTTGAACTGTTTTGGTAGACTCATCCAGTTTTTTTTTACTGATTTCTCTGAAATTCACCATTGGCATATTGAATGAAATTGCTGTAAATATTGGATTCATTTCCTCTTTGTATTCATCCATTTTCTTTATCCATTTTATGAACTTTTATAGAATTCTGTTACCTCATATTTGTTTTTTTTTCCCTTTCTGACCCCTTATTTTTCTTTAGTAAAGTTGGAGGTGGCGGTTTGAAGATCTATTTCTTTTCTTCCCCATTCTCTTGTGTGGGAGGAATGAGGAAGCAAAGAAATAGATATGTATTATGTATGACCCCCCCCTCACTTTTCCTTACCATTTCTTGAGATAGATTACTACAGTTTGGGACCTAGGTCAATGAGGAGAGTTTGCAGTTCATTTGGAGATTTTTTTAGGATATTTCCTCCCCCCAAATAATTTTCAGCTAATTATCAGCATGTCCAGTATTGGTATTCCAGTGCTGGTATGATTTCTACTCTGTCCCCATGTTTTGCCAAAAGAGTTTCTGCTCTTACAACAGTATCTACAGATTTGGTCTTACACTTCTGTGTGATGGTCCTTGTCATTACACTCCCACCCTTTTTCTGTTCTGCATGCACACTATGATAGTTTATTATTCTGCAATGAAGTAGGTGATGTGGGTAGAGGGAATGAGAAGTGATTTGATGAGGAGTGTTAGATACTAAGGGGGAGGTTTGAAGGTGGAATAGTGTTACATGAGAAGCTAAGGTTAAGGGCTGGGGATTTAGCTCAGTGGCATAATTGCCTGCCTGACAAGCATGAGATCATGAGTTTGATTCATGATATGCAAGAAAGAGAGAGAGAGAGAGAGAGACAGACAGAGAGCCAAAGGTTGATATTGGGTCTGATTTTATTGGAATACTTTTAGTTGAGGGGCAAGTGGAAGATACAGAAGAAAGGGTATTTACTTTGTGACAGAGGAAAGCTGCATGTTATCAGAACTTGCTGATAGGGAGGACAATAAGCAAGCAAACATGGAAGAATCAAAGGCTTAGGATGGGGAGGATTCAGGGACAATGTTAGAGAAGATAAGAGTAACTGTGGAGATAAGTATTAGAAATTTAAAAACTTGGGAGGAGGAATTTATGTGTTTTGAAAAAGAATAAGGAAATATGTTAATAATATTGTTCAGAGATTTTAAATGAAGAAACTAGATATGTAGCTAAGATGAGGGAGAGATCCTGAACAGCTATTAAATCAGTGCCAATGACAGAAAAAATACACAAAAATAACCTAACAAACACTAGAAACCATAAGAGAACATAACTGACCCCCATATTATTAAATAGATCAAGAAGCACTAAAAAACTTAAACCTGTAATTTTCCCAATGGGAACCACAGATTAAATATTCCATTGAGACATTGCATATGTCATTCCCAAGTAATTTCTTTGCCAGAGAGTCTGAATGCTCACACTCCAATAACTCGTCTGACCCCTCCACCACACTACTGAAGCTAACTCAGACTCAAGACTTCTTTATGCCATGTTACAGATATTCTTACAGAGTGTGAGATAATCTGAATTCTTAGGTAAGAAATTTTTGCTGTCCCTCTCCCTGAGTGTGATTGTTGATTTGTCAGATCAGTTTACTGGCAGAAAATTATACTTTTTCTATGCAAAAAAAATATAGCAGTGGCAGGCTAATCCATTATAGTGGTATCTATCAGTGGTAGTTGTCAGATAACGTTCCATGAGACCCTGTTTTTGAGACTCTTTAGCCTGTGGAAGAAATCCATGATTACAGTGTAAGCATCATAATAACCCAAGTTTTAACCCTCATTTAATGTGCACTAAATGCAATGGCTTTGTCTCCTCTAATGGTAAAAAACAGCATTCAATAGTAATTTTATGGAGTCAGATATCTAAACCTCCCAGGGCCTAGGACCAGTTAATACCAATGGGAGGGAAGAGAAAAAAAGAAAAAAAGGGGTTTTTTTGTTTTGTTTTTGCTTTTTAAAAAAACCTTTTCTGTGGTATGAGAAAGGGAAGTAGGAGGGGGCAAAGGATCCTAATGTTGGTGAAGCTATGTTATATATTTAGAAGTAGATTTTAAAAAACCCTGGGTACAAAATTAGTGAAAAATGGTAATGGTAAGATTCTATGACATAGGGCCAGGGATTTAGCTCAGTGGTGTAAGCACCTGCTTGGCAAGTGCTAGGTCATGAGTTCACTCCCTGGTACCAAAAAAAAAAAAGATTCTATGACATATTAGAGAAAAAGTTAACTGTGAAAATGAAAATGGGGAGAAGACAAGAAGAGAAAATTTGAGAATAAGATAGACTAAAGCAGGTGAAGAGACCTGAATAAAAGTAGGAATTATATAAAGGAACAAGGGAGAATTCCTTACCCTCTATAAACTACATTTGGAGAACAAAAGGCAAGGGGAAATGAAGCACACATACACAGACATGCTTATAAAAGAAAATGGTAAAATTATGGAAAAAAAGGGTGGAGTAAAATTTACAGACAGAAGAAAATGGCGCTTGGACTCAGACAATGGCATCTGAGATGTAGTATTGGAGAAAGTATTCTTTCCAAGTGATACCCACTGAGGCTAAGAGTGGCCTTGTGTTACTATAATGTTTTAATGTTTTAATTGCTTTGTATAACTTGAAGGCAATATTGATTACAGGAACTTTAATTATATTTTGTATTAATTCAAGCTTATTGTGCATACATAGCTAGGAAAGTTATTATTTCAGAGTGTTTAATCATTTTGGGAGTCATTTTGGGAAAGAGTTAAATAAGACTGAGTTACAGAACAACTACAGGGCAACCACAGTTTAGGGTTCCTGGAATCATTCTACCATAGAGACAGGATAGGAAAAAATCACAAGAGACAATTGTGGAGAGTGTTGGCTACACATAGATCACCTGAGATTTTAAGCTCAAGCAAGAAAACACGGATCCTACCCTCTGACTTGAGAAGCCAGGCCTAGGTCTGGAAGTGCTGCCATTAACTCTTACAGTATACTTTATGCCCCTGCTGTCCTGTGTACATACAACACAGAGGATAGTGTTCTGTTTCATTTCCTCATCTACCAAAGAGATCAGACATAGATCTCATCTTAGATGTTTGCCAGTCTGGTCTGTACAGACAAAGGAAGAACTCTGGAACTGGAAGGTGTATTTTACAAAACCACAGGCTGTAAAGTTAGGCAGAGAAAGCTATAACTTGAAGTACAAAGAGAGACACAGAAATTGTGGATGGCTAAAGTGAATAAAGACTTAGGGGAGATACTATTGACCAACCATGCTCAGTGGGAAAGTTAGGGCATGACTGATCATTAATACACAAAACTGTGAGTGGCAAAACAAAATAGATCTTAGTAATGACTCACTATCCCTTCCCCATATTTGGTAGGTATCAATATTGCACACCCTGGAGAGAAATTACTCATTCAAAAACACAAAGGAATCTCTTTTGGACTGATTTTCTTCAGGTTTTGTTCCTTTTATCTAATTTTGTTAATTTTCTTTAATTCCTAATTCACTTATCTTCCTTTTCTTTAATTTTATTTCTTTCACTTTCCCTTTTCTTACCATCTCCATTTTACTAGTATATATAATACTATTAAGCTTTATATTTAGATAGATGAAATGGATGGATTGTGAAATACTAAAACAGAATCAAGAAGATATAAGAATCCTGAATAATGTATTAACAGCAGTGAAAATTAAGCAGTAATTAAATAAATAACTACCAACCTGATGTATTTGTCTCTGAATTATACAAGAACTTCAGGGGATATTTAACACTAATATTACTCAAACTCTACTAAAATTGAAAAGAAAAGAGTACTACAAAATTCATCCCCAGAAACTAGCATTATCTTGATTCTAAAAATGAGACAAGCACACAACTAAATAGAAATCTACCACCAAATCTCTATAAGTATCATGCACTAACTGATTGTGCTACTGGGGCATTCTACAGGTCAATCTCTTTAATGACAATAGATGCAAAGATCTGCAGCAAGATACTGACAACCACATACTGTTAATCAATTTACCTTTGAATGCCCTATATGCTATTTTTTTAAGTTTATACTGTTAGTTTATCTTAGATCACTGAAAAAAGTTGTGTTATTATGTCACATTTTTGAAAGAATATGTCTTGTACAGTGAGTACTTAATTTACTTATGCTTTGGATTTCTTATATAAGAGAAAACAGCTAATATTTAATCCCATGTGTCTGATTTACTTCACTTAACATTATTGTCACAGGAGCATACATTTGCATACAAATGACTCAAATGTATCTCTCTTATATAAGAAACCCAAATATAAGTAAATTAAAGAGTAAAATAAAATATAGATAATTGAAGCAGGATGATAGATATTTTGTAAATTAGAAAGGGACCTAGAGATGGAGGGAGATGTGAGTGGAAGGGAATGAAAAACTTTAGTTGTTATATATATATGTATATCTCAAGTCCCCACAATGAATGCAATCATTATGTAATGTAAATATGTACTAATAATTTTTTTTTTAATATTTAAAAGGCTAACTGTGGTGGCTCACATCTGTAATTCCAGCATTTTAGGAGACTAAGACAGGAGGATCACAATGAGTTTAAAGTCAACTAAAAAACCTTGCCACACATGGTGGTGCATGCATATAATCCCAGCACTCAGAAGGCTGAGGTGGAAGGATTGCTGTGAGTTCCAGGCCAACCTGGCCTACAAAGTGAATTGACGGTCAGCCTGAACTGCATAGGGAGACCCTGTATCAAAAAGACCACAAAAAATTTTAAAAGTATATTTAAGCCCTGGGGAAAAATACAGACTATTCCAAGAGCCATTTACCAGTCTTAAATTTGAAGAAAATTGTTGAATAGATCATTATGTCTACCAGTAAAAGCCACTTACCTGTGAGCTACTAAGAATATGAAGGTTTGTCCCTTTCAAGAGTCCAACACTGTGTATTTTAAGAAGTGCAATGTATATCTTTTTTTAAAATTTTTATATAAAGAGAAAAAAAATCATGTAAAGGGTAGAGATAATACAGAATTTCAGAAAAAAGATAAACGATAAGAAATCACTAGTTAATAAATTACATATTGTCCTCTTAGAAATAGTTGTTCAAGTTACAAAATTAAAGCACACAAAGTAGATAGTCAAACAGTGAGAGTTTAAACAGCTATGAGTCTCTACATGTATTTTTATTCTTTCTGTATTAGAGGGAAAAACAAAACTTAGTAAAATAAAACAAAACAAATTCCTATAAAAACATGAAACCAAAAAGTCATATAAAACCACAAGTACAAGGTGATCTACAATGAATGCTGTGTTGTTTCTCATTATCTTCAATAGAATTGCCTATATCAGCAGGCATAAATGAATATAGCAGTATAATTGAGTATAGCAGTAAATAACAATATTAGTAAAATAAAACATTGTAGACAGTATAAAACTTCAAAGGCAGGTAATAATCAAACCATAGTGGATATTCAAGTGCAGTTGCCTATACTCTCAAACTTGATACTATCAATTATAACAGTTTTGAATAAAATCTATCAACACAAAAGAGCGATCCAACAAACCAGATTCGATTACAATCAGTCATGGTAAAACAGTGTAGGTTTTACAGAGCTTTAGATTGACTTAATAGGAAATTAAGGATGATTATTTCAGGATTACTGTTTGTACCCTCAAATCTAGTACAGGTAGAATGACTGGAACAGAATATAATACATCTAAGCAGAGTAGCGTGAGTAATGTGGGTTTTAAATCCTGGTGCACTATTAAAAATATAGTGTTTCAAGGCCATCTATATTAGAGATTCTGGTTATCCTTCTCTGCCTCATTTCTGCTATGCTATTTTTCTGCCTGTTTGTCTAGTTTTATCCTTCATTCTACTGCCTGCCCCACTCATTGAGGCCTTTCTGCCACTGTTCCTAAAATCCTGGGTTTTTTTTCTCTCTCTAAAATGTCCTTCAGTGTTCTCTATAGGGTTGGATTGGTGGTCACAAACTCCCCCAGTTCCTCTTTGTCATGGAAGCATCTTGTTTCTCAATTAATTTCTAGTGACAGTTTTGCAGAGTATATCAATCTGGGCTGGAGGTTATTTAATTTCAGGGCTTGGAATACTTTGCTCCAAGCTCTTCTTGATCTGATGGTCTGTGTCGAGAAGTCAGCCCTGAATCTGATGGGCTTACCTTTATAGTTAATCTGTTTCTTTCCTCTGATGGCTTTTAATATTCTGTTTTTATATTGAATTTCTGGCATCTTGATTATTATATGTCTGGGTGTAGGTCTGCTTTGGTTGTAGGTGGCAGGATTTCTGTATTACTCATATAACTGAATGTCATTTTCTTTTCCCATGCTTGGGAAGTTTTCCTTACTTATTTCTATGACTAGCCTTTGTAATTCACCTGTGTATATTCCTGCTTCTTCATTCACATTTCTTATTCTTAAATTGTAGATTCTCTTGTCATCTTCTAGCCTTTGTATTGTTACTGCCTGTTTCTTGTTATTTTTAAGAGATCTTTCCTTTCATGATCACACATTGCAAACTTGTCTTCAAGTTTTAATAGTCTATCCTTAGTTTCTTTTAAGGCATTTTGCCAGCTTTCAATGGAGTTTTTAATTTCCTGGTAGTCTCTTTGAATCTGCTTCATGTATTCTATATTTTCTTTATATTCTTTATCAAGTGATTCTCTCCTTTTTTTGTGTTCCTCCCTTCTTCCATTTGTATCTTCCTGAGAGATGCTCCCTGAGAGCATTTCTTTTATTAATCTACTCATATCTTGCTTTACCTGATTTAATATTTCAGTTTTGAGCTTGTCTACAAGGTCCCGAAATATCTTTTAATGTCCATTGAAGCCATGCCTGCTATTGCATGTTTGCTGCCCTCAGTCTCCCTTGTTTTTCTCTCTACTGGATCAGGGCTATCAGGGTTCTGGGCTGGGGGCCTCCTCCTGCCTCTCTCTCCTGTCATGGTCCTGGCTTCCTCCACACAGGTTACAGTGCAGGTCCCAGCTCCCTTCCCTGTTGGCCACGTTTCCTCTGAAGCACACTGGCAAGGGACCTCCACCCTCTCCTGACTGCTTTTATCACTGAGGTGCAAGCAGCAGCTGCCTATGCCTGCCCCTCCCCACTGGGCCAACCAAACTTCAGAGGCCTTCCCCCAGTTAGTGCTTGCTAGGTGCAGGGAATCAATTTGGGATGGCTCACTGGGTCCTGACCAGGGGTGCGGCCCAGTCCAAGCAAATCCCACGAATCTGCTTTGGGGAGGGAGGAACCAACTGAAGTCACTGTTGCTCCCATTTCAGGCTCCTCCTGCCAGATTCCAACATGTCGCCCATTTGATCATGTCCTTCCTGTGGCGGGGGTCCCAATCCCTGCACTGACCATGGATTAATGAAGGTCCCTTTGCCGGCTCCACTCTCCATTGGGGCCACCAACCCCCACCTTCAGTGCTGCTGTGCTTCCCGTGAGTGGTGGTGGGAACGAGCCTGGGTGGCTCTGCTGGCTGCCATGGATTCAGGCCTTTGCAAACTTGCAGGTTGCCCTGAACAAAAATGCTGTGTCCTGTAATTTCTAGCAGTTTCATTTGTAGTCCTGATGTATTTGATGAGCTTTTTTACATTTTAATTTCTTCCTGTGTCAAGAGGATCCATTTCCCTCTGTCTGGGTCTCTCCAGGGTGTTTTATTCTGGTGTATGAGTTGTTTCTCCCGGGAGGCTCTGTATTTTGTTGCTCACTGATTGGCCATCTTGTTTTCTTCCTTCAATGTATATCTTTTTAATACCAGTAAAAGTGGTAACCTTGAGGGAATAAGGAGTGACTCTGTGGGAACTTTTATTGAGGCATATGGATTTTTGGAGATTTCTATAAATTTTCATTTATTGTTGAGGGTATCTGTGAGACAAAAGATTTCCAGGTTTTTTTATCTTTAAGGAGACTGATGGGTTCCACTTATATAAGATTTCCAGGCTCAACGTGGCACCTGCTTAACATGGCACTAATTCCTAAAACAACAGTATATCTTCTACACTAACTTCTGTGTTCTTCTTCTAGTCCAAAAATAAAATTCCTGCCTTTTCTTTCACATGCATGCCAAAGGTCCTCCAATCTTTTCCCAACACAGTGACTTGTCCACTCATGTGGTATCTACCCCTATCCTAATCCCATAAAAGTGATTCCTTGGCTTTGTCTCTTCTGAGAGTCTTCACAGTCTCCTGAAACCCCCTCTCTGGCCGGCAATAAATGCTTTTTTTGGTTATCTCTGTCTGTGTCTCTCAGTGGTGCTGAAAAACCTAACATTTTGGTGTTGTGACTCAGATATGATTGAGGCATGTAGGTCCTGGGGGGCTACCCCAGTTTGAGTTTCCCCCACTGAAAAGCCACTCTTCTACTCTCTTGTCTCTGCCTTTGCCAACATTGATCCATGATTTCTCCCACAGGTGAGTTCATTTCAGCAGCCTTTCTCTCTCTCTTTCTCTCACTCTCTCTAAATCATCAGGACTCCTTTATGTCCTCTGGGACACCTCTCTGTCCCTTAGGTGATGACCTGTGGGGTGCCAATGGGCACTTCTCTATCACACCCCAACAAGGGTGACAATCCTCCTAGGGGTTGTGACTGGTTTTTTCCTTTGGCTCACTTCCAATTCAATCACTATGGGAAATATTTCCTTCCAACCCCCAAAACACACTCCAGTCAGGTGTGTCTTAAAGAACTTAAACACCCTAGATCTCCAGGAGACCATTAAACCAAAATGAGTAATCTTTCACCACCATACAGCTTGGACCAATACAAACTCAACAATGGCAGCCATTGGCCAGAAAAAGGCAATTTCAATCTCAGTGCCCTTCACAACTTAGATAACTTTTGCTATCACAGTGTCAGATGGTAAGAAATTCCTTACATGGGCCTTTTTGCTTTCAGGATGCACATCTCATTCAGGTATGTTGGGCAGCCCACATAGTTTTGGGCCACTCCACAGCTTACCAATAACCCTACTGATCCTCTTCATGATATCTTTTCTGCTTTCCTTCCCCCTCTGCCATATCTGCAGATGCCCTCATCTCCTCAACCTCTCCAAACACCCTCAACCACCCCACCATCCTCTCACTCCACAACCCTCAACACTTCCTTCTACTCCACTCCTCTGTTGCTATTTTCTCCAGCCTCATCTGCTCCACCTTACTGTCACTCTATAACCCCGATCACTTCTTCCTCCTCTGCTCTTCCACTGCCATTTTCTCCTCTGGAATACCACACTTAATCTCACTCCTTTCACCTCTTGCCATCCCCTCACCAGCCTCCACCATCTCCTAGCCAGCTGCTATTTCCTCAATCTGATGCCAACCTCTCCTCTCTCTCCACAATATGGCTATCCCTGAAGGGCTGGTTTGCATTCATGTCACTTTTTCTTTTTCTGACTTATCCCAAATCTCTCATAGACTATGCTCTTTCTCCACAAATGCATATAACTACATAACTCCAATTTATGAGTAATTCCTATGACCTACATTACAAAGATCTCTATATTATTCTTACATCTGTCATTTTCCCTCATGAAAAAATTCAACTGTGGGAATCACTCCAAGCCAAGGCTGACCATAGACATCAAACTAACCCTGACCATCCCACTGGGGCCACAGCAGTACCAAATGTGGACCTCCAGTGGGATTATCAGGGAAATAATGGTTCAAAATGCATGAACATGATTGACTGTATTGTTGTAGGCCTAAGTAAAATTTCCCATAAATAAACTAATTACCAAAAACTTCATGAACAAACCTAACACACTGATAAAAGTCCTGCTGAATTTCTTTTATCTCACTGCTACCCTAACCAGATACACTAATGTTAACCTCCAATCACCTGAGGGAATAGTCCTCATCAACTCACTTTTCATTTTTCACTCTGCCCCTAACATCCATGCTAAATTAAAAAAGACAGATCTTGGCCCTCAGATCCCACAGAAAGACCTTCTTAATCTGACCTTTGGTGTCTTCACCAATGCAGAGGAACAACAAAAACAATATAAACAACAACATGCCAAACTTAAATGCCAACTTTTGGCTGAGGCACTTGAGGTTTCTGGGAAGGTTAAACCAAAACAAAATGGTGACAACTGAGCCACTCCTGGACCATGCTTTAAGTGTGGTAAAGAAAGATGATGGACACAAGCTTGACTCAACCTGCAACTACCACTGGAACCTTATGCCAACATGCAACCAAGAGGGTCACTTGAAGTGTGACTGCCCTGTCTACCAGAGAGTGGGTAAGTCATCAAACTCCCTAGCCTTACAGGAGATCTCATTGCCACTGCCACATTCATCACTAGCTGACCTGCTTGGTCTTGCCATTGAAGAGTATTGACAGGACTGGGGATCCACAGCCCCCATAAAGGTATCTTTCTCAGAACCCCAAGTCTCACTGGATAGCTCAGAGAAAATATTCTCCTTCAGTCATGGATGGATTTTCCAAGGATCAAAAATTCTCATAGACTGACAGGCACTAAACATCATCGATAACCTACACAACTGTTTTAATGTAGGCACAGAAGCTCTATATAAACTCATAAATCCAATTACTACCCATCCCACTCTAAAAACCATTATTTGACAGGCCACCCATAATTGTCATCTCTATGCCATGACTCCTCCTCAAGGACACTTACCTCCCCTTTCTTTCCCAACACACCAAATTAACAGACATACTCCAGGTAAAGACTGATAGATACATCTTACACACATACCTTGTCATAAGACTTTCAAATATCTTCTTACTTTCATCTGCACTTTGTCAGGATGGATAGAAACCTTTCTTACTGTCAGAGACTGCAGACATAATTTCTAAAATTCTTGTTAAAATTTTTTTTATTTTAAAGAGAATGAAACAAAACACAACAAAGCAGATCAGAGCAAAACAATTCAAGCAACACAGACAGAGCAAAACAATTCAAGCAAAGCAGATCAGAGCAAAACAATTCAAGCAAAACAAGACAACAGGAAATTAAAGTGACTATCATAATGTCTCATTTTCTTTGAAATAGTTTTCCATATCTTCACATACAATGAATTCAAACAAGACAAAATAGTATGAAACCAATCAAAATAAAACAAGGAAGCAAAGGTCTTCAAAACCAAACAATAGGAAAATCAACAATGCCTACCAGAATGTCTCTTGTTCTCTTCAAAATGGCTGTCCATACCTTCACACATATTGAAATTAAATAATGCAAAATAGACGATGGCCAATCAAAACAAAGAACAAAACATTACTGGAGTTCACAACAAGATGATAGTAAATTAGCAATGGCTACCATAAGATCTCATTTTCTTCAAAGTAGCTGTTGATACCATCACACAAAATAAAATCAATTGTTGTTAACTGTAGCAGAAGTTCTAGGCATGTATAAGCCTATACATGTAAATCTATCTTTCCTGTAGTAGAGGGAAAAACAAAACAAATTATGAGAAAAACAAGAAACAAAAGATACAAATAAATAAGAGTAACAAAGATGCCAAAACAATGATAAAATAGGCTTTCAAAACTGGGTAGTAGGAACATAACTCAGGTTGCTATTTTGCATAGTTATCTTCAAGAGAGTTACTCAGATTATAAGATATAAACATGCAAAATTGGTCTAATACTATGAATATTAACTGTTTTGTTCCAAGAACTAATAGAATTGGTAGTGCAATCATCTTAGCTATCTTGTGTGTATACACATATTTGTATCATTTTCTTTTCCCTTCCTTCTTTTTTCCTTTTCACTGAGTTATTTTCCCCCCTTTGAGCAGTTTCTTACCATTTCACAAAATTTAATGAAGATTTTGTATATTATTTACCCTTTCAATTTCTTATACCAGGGAGACAATATGGCATTTACACATGTGAGATTGATTTATTTCACTTATGAGTATGGTCTCAAGTCCTATCCATTTCCCTACACAAGCCTCAATGTGATTCTTCTTTAAAGCTGAATCGTAATCTACTGTATAAAATACCACATTTTTTTTACCCATTCCTCAGTTGATGGGCATTTGAATTGTTTCCAAGAACTGACTATTCCAAATTGTGCTGCTATAAACATGGGTGCACATATATCACTGCGTATGATGTTTTCAATTTTTTCTGAGAATTTCCACAGAAGTGGAAGAGCTGAATCAAATGGGACTAATCCCAGCATTTTGAAGAACCTCCAGACTGAATTCCACAGTGGTTGGACAAGTCTACACTCCCAGCAATCATGCAGAAGAATTACTATTTCCCCACAGGCTCTCCAGTATTTGTTATTGGTGGTTTTCTTTATCTTGACCATTCTTTCTATAGTAAGATGGAATCTCAGTGTGGTCTTAGTTTGCATTTCTTTAATGACAAATGATGCTGAACATTTTATCAGGTATTTATTTCCCATTTGTATTTCATCATCTGAGAAGTCTGTTTATCTCAGATGCCCATTTTTGGATTGAGTCTTTGAATTTTGAAGGTCTGATTTTATTTCAATTTTTTATATATTCTAGACAGCAGTCCTTTGTCTGACAGAGAGTTGACTAAAGGTTTTTTTTCCCAAATTGTGGGTTTTGTTTTTACTCTGTTAGAGATTTCTTTGGACATGCACAAGATTTTAATAAGATGTGATCCCAGTTATTATTTCTGGGAAGTATTTCCCATGTGGTTTGATTTTTGTTCATGAATTCTCTACCTACCCCCATGTCTTCAAGATTTCTACCTACTTTGTCTTTCAAAAGATTTAGTGTTTCTGTTTTAATATTCAGATCTTTGATCCATTTAGACTCTAGTTAAGTACATGGTGATAGGCACGGGTCTAGTTTTAGCTTTTGGCATATGGAAAGCCAGTTTTTCCAGCACCACTTATTAAAGAGGCTGTCTCTATTCCAGTGAACATGTTTGGCACCTTTGTCAAAGATAAGGTGGCTGAGTGTGTTTGTAGCTGTGGTTGCATTTTCTGATCAGCTATATTGATCTTCACATCCATTTTTACTCCAGGACAATGCTGATTTTATCACATTAGCTTGTAGTAAACAGCAAGTCAGGGATTGTGATGCCTCCTGCCTTGCATTTGTTGCTCAGAATTGCCTTTGGCATTCTAGGTCTCTTCTGGTTCCAGATGAATTTTAGGAGTGATTTCTGTAGATCTATGAGGTATGCTAGTGATATTTTGATTGCAATTGCGTTGAATCTGTGTAACAGTTTTGGGAGAATGGCCATTTTCACAATATTTATTCCTCCTATCCATGAAAAAGGGATGTCATTCCATTTTCTGAGATCCTCTTTGATTTCTTTTTTCAGTGTATTATAATTTTCCCTGAATATATCTTTTACTTCTTTCATGAGGTCAATTCCTAAGTATTTCATTTTTTTGGAATCTATTGTGAAGCGTGTGGCCTTTCTTATTTCTTTCTCAGTGATTTTGTTGTTAGTGTATAGGATTGCTATTGATTTTTGAGTATTGACTTTGTATCCAGCTACATTACTGAATTTATTTATATACTTAGGAGTCTTTCAATGGAGTTTTGGTGGTATTCTATGTAGAGCATCATGTCATATGCAAATATTGATAATTCAACTTCCTCATTTGCTATCCTTACTCATTTTATTTCTGTTTCTTGTCTAATTGCTCTGGCTAGGATTTCCAGCAGTACGTTGAAGAGGAGTGGTGATAAGGGTCATCCTTGTCTTGTGCCTGATTTCAAGGTAAAGGCTTTCAGTTTCTGTCCATTTAATTTGATGCTGGCTGTTAGTTTGCCATAGATGGCCTTTATAAAACTGAGGTAAAGACCATCTATTTCAATTTTCTGTAAGGTTCTTATCATGAGTAAGTGTTGGACCTTATAAAAGCTTTTTTCTACATCTATAGAAATGACCATGTGATTCTTATTTTTGGCTTTATTGATATGTTGAATTACATTTATTCATTTACATATGTTGGTCCATCCCTGCATTCCTGGAATGAATCCCACTTCGTTGTGCTGTATAAACTTATTGATGATTTGCTGCCTCCTGTTTGCCAATAATTTATTGAGAATTTTTGCATCTATGTTCATTAGGGAGATTGGTTTGTAGTTCTCTTTTTTAGTTGGGTTTTTCTCAGGTTTTGGTACTGGAGTAGTATTTGCTTTCAGGAATGTGTTAGGAAGAATTGCTTCTGTTTCAGCTTCATTGAAGTGTTTGAGGAGTGTTGGCATTAAGTCTTGTTTGAATTCCTTGTAGAATTCCACAGTGAATCCGTCTGGGCCTGGGCTCTTCTTTGTTGGTAAGCATTTAATTACATTTTCATTTTTATTAATCGAAATTGGGTTATTCAGAAGTTTTACATCTATTTGACACAACTTTAATATTTCATGTGTTTTTAGGAACCTGTCCATTTCTTCTGTGTTAATGGACTTATGAGACTAGTTTTTTGACATAGGTAGGTGTTAATGATCTTCTGTATTTACACAGAGACAGTAGTAATTTCACCCTTTTCATTGCTTACTGCATGAATTTTGTTTTTTTCTTTCCTTTTTTTAATAATGTTGGCTAGGGGCTCATCAATTTTATTTATTCTTTCAAAGAACAAAGTCTTTGATTCATTGATTCTTTGTGTTCTTTTTTTAGTCTCTGTTGTATTGATTTCTGCTTTGATCTTTATACTTTCCTCCCTTCTTTTGGCTTTGTGCTTGACTTGCTCTTCTTTTTCTAGATGTTTGAGGTGTAGCATCAGGTTGCTTATTTGTGTTTGTTCTATTTTCCTGATGTGGGAATTCACTGTAATAAATTTTCCTCTGAAGACTGCTTTCATTACATCCCACAGATTCCAGTATGTTGCATTTGTACTTTCATTTGCTTATAGATATTAATTTCCTCTTTAATTTCCTCTGTGACCCACTGATGGCTCAATAATGTCTTATTCAATTTCCATGTGTTTGTGGGGGTTTTGCATTTTCTTTTATCATTTTGTCATTTCTAGTTTCATGACACTATGATCTGGTAGCATGCATGGGACAATTTTAATTATTTTACATTTACTTAAGCATGTTCTGTGGGCTAGTATATGGTTCATTTTAGAGAGTGTAACATCTGTAGTTGAGAAGAATGCATATTC
The DNA here is from genome assembly GCA_004027455.1 of Hydrochoerus hydrochaeris. Taxonomy (NCBI): domain Eukaryota; kingdom Metazoa; phylum Chordata; class Mammalia; order Rodentia; family Hydrochaeridae; genus Hydrochoerus; species Hydrochoerus hydrochaeris. Next base: position 40,612 of record PVLA01011375.1, read on the forward strand.
TGATGCTGTTGGGAGAATTACTCTGCATACATCTATCAATTCCATATGTTCACAGGTGTGATTCAATTGTTATTTATTTATTTATTTATTTTTTGCTGATTTTCTGTCTGGTTGGTCTGTCCCTTTGTGTCAATGGCATATTAAGGTCTCCTGTTATAATTGTGTTATTGCTTATTTGATTTATAATTTCTGTTAATATTTGTTTTGTAAAGCTGAGTGCTTGAGAATTTGGTGCGTAGGTATTTAAGATTGTTATCTCTTCCTCTTGAAGTTTTCCCATAACTAATATGTAGTGACCTTCTTTATCTCTTTGGATCATTCTTGGTTTGAAGTTCACATTGTCTGCAAACAGAATAGATACCCCTGATTTTTGGGGGGTTCCTGTTGCATGAAGTATTGTTTTCCATCCTTTGACTTTCAGTCTATGAGTTTCCTTTTGGGTTAGATAGGTTTCTTCTAGACTTCATATGGTTGGATTTTGTTTCTTGATCCATTCTGCCAATCTGTTTCTTTTAATTGGTGAATTGAGGCCATTTCCATGAATGGGTATACCTGTTATATATTGGTTTATTTTTTACATGTTATCTTTCTGCTGTTGCTTCTTTACCTTTCCACTCTGTTTAATTGTCTGCCTTGCTTGTTGGCTTTTTCCTGTATCTATTTAGAATGTGTTTCACTTTTCTTTGCAGGCTTGGTTTGATGATCATGAAGTTCTTCAGCTGTTCTTTGTCATGGAAGTATCTTATTTCTTCATCCATTTTGAAGGACAGTTTTGCAGGGTCCATCAGTCTGGGTTGGAAGTCCTTTTCCTTTAGGATTTGAAATACTTCACTCTATGCTCTTCTTGATTTCATTTATTGTGTTGAGAAGTCTGCTGTGATTCTGATAGATTTTCCATTATAGGTGATTTGTCTCTTCTCTCCATCAGCTTTTAATATTCTATTCTTATGTTGGATTTCTGGGATGTTCATTATTATATGTCTGGGTGTAGTTTTATTTTGGTTATTACTATTTGGAATTCCATATGCTTCACTGATCCATATGTCAGTTTCCATTCTCATGTTTGGGAAGTTTTGGGCTATTACTTCTGTAAATAGCCTCTTGATATCATTTGTGTTGTCCCCTTCTTATTTATTTATCCCTATCAATCTTATTTTGGTTTTTGTTACATCATCTTGCATCTGTTGAATTGTTATTTCATGACTCCTTGTTATTTTGAAAGATCTTTTCTTTCATGTTCACTAGCAGCAATCTTGTCCTCGAAGTCTGAAATTCTATCTTCACTTTTGTTGCCAACTTTCATTGGAATTTTTGATTTCCTGTATATCTCTTTGAATCTGCTTCATGCATTGTTTTTTCTTATATTGTTCATTCAGGGTTTCCATCTTTTTGCATTTTTACTCTAATTTTTTAACTTTGTCTTCTTTAGATGTGTTCAGCATTTCTTTCATTACATTTATCATTTCTTCTTTTACCTGGGAGATTATTTCTGATTTGAGTTCTTTTCTAGCTTCCCAGAGTTGTTTCTTTATTTCAGTTGTTACCATTTCAGGCATTTCAGGTGTGTATGGCTTATATTTTCTTCCATGTACATGGTTCCTAGGCTTCTTGGAATGGGCTGGAGGTTTGAGACTGCATTTTAGTGTTTCATTTTGTCATTTTCCTATATTTCCAGGTTTTGAGCAATGTTCCAAAGCTTCTTCTGCATGTGCTGGAAATCATCTCATGTGCCCTCAGCCCCTGGGACTGAATACAAGTCTCTGAATGTGGCCCAATCAGGCCCGCTGGGACCTCCCATGTGTCCTCTGGTTTCTAGGATGCTAGGTGAGGTCCTATCCACTGGGAGTGATGATCCAAAGCTCTCCCCAACACAAGAACACTGGAAATCACCTCGTGCACACTCAGATCCTGGGACTGACTGGCCTCCGATCCTGGGACTGACTGGAGGTTGCTGGGTATGGCCCAGTCAGGCCTACAGGACCTTCCATGCCTCCTCTGCTGGTTCAGGAAGCTGTGCAGGGTCCTATCTGCTGAGAGTGATGGTACAAACCTCCCCAAGGGCAAGTGTGCTGGAAATCACCTCGTAGGCCCTCAGCCCCCAGGATAGAAGGGAAGTGGCTAGCCATAGCCCAGTCAGTCCAGTGGGACCTCCTGTGCCTCCTCTGGTGGTTCAGGAAGCAGGGTAGGTTCCTACCCACTGGGAGCAATGGTCCAAAGCTCTCCCTGAGGGCAAGCACACTGGAAATCACCTCACGCACCTTCAGCTCTCAGGACTGAAGGGAGGTGTCTAGGTATAGCCCTGTCAGGCCTACAGGACCTCCTGTGCCTCCTCTGGTGTTTCAGGAAGCTCAGTCTGTTTTTCTTAATTTTCTTAGCCATTTACATAAATGATATAATATTGACATGTTTTTGTCATGTTGTCTTTCTGCTGTTGTTTACTTTTCCCCTCTGTTTGTTTGCCTTGCTTAGTGGTTTTTTTCAGTTGGTATTCTTGAAGTCATAGTTATTTTTATATCTATGTAGAATATCTTTCAGTATTGTTTGCATGATTGGTTGTTGGTCATGATGATCTTTAGCTGTTGTTTGTCATGGAAGTATCTTATTTCTCCATCAATTTTGAAGGATAGTTTTGCAGGTACATCAATCTGGGTTGGAAATAATTTCCTTTTTGATTTGAAATACTTCACTCCATGCTCTTCTTGACTTTGTTATTTGTGTTTAGAATTATGCTGTGTTTCTGATGTGACTTCCTTTATAGGTGATCTGTCCCTTTTCTCTAACAGCATTTAATATCATCTTCTTATGCTGAATTTCTGGGATTTTCATTATTACATATCTGGTTGTAGATTTACATTGGTTATGCCTGATTGGAGTTCTATGTGCTTCACTTATGTGTATGTCATTTTCCTTTCCCATATCTGGGAAAGTTTCAGCTATTGCTTCTGTAAATAGTCTTTTGATATCAATTGTGTTATCACCTTCTGTTTTGTTCACATCTATCAATCTTATAATTTTTCTTTGCATTATCTTGCAGCTGTTGAATTGTTATTTCTTGAATTCTGTTCAAGAAAAATAATTCTGTTGAATTATTTTCAAAATTCTTTCCTTTCCTATTCACTAGCTGTAATCTTGTCTTCAAGGTGTAACTGTCTAGCTTCACTTTCATTGAGGCAGATTTGCCAAGCTTTTTTTTTTGTGCCAGGGATTGAACTCATGTCCTTGAACCTGCCAGGCAGGCACTTAGGCTGCTGAGCTAAATCTCTGGCCCTAGTTTTGCCAGCTTTTTATGGAATTTTTGATTTCCTGGATATCTCCTTGAATCTGTTTCATACATTCTAGTTCTTGTTTATATTGTTTATTCAAGGATTCCATATTTTTGCACTGCTCCACAATTTTTTAAAAAGTATGTCTTTAGATTTGTTTAGCATTTCTTTTATTACCATTTCTTCTTTTACCTTGGATATTATTTCTGATCTGAATTCCCTTATAGCTTCATGGAGTTGTTTCTTTACTTTAGTTGATATCATTTCATATGTTTGATGTGTATAGCTTACATTTTCTTCTATGTACATGTCTCCTAGGCTTGTTTGGAATGGGCTGGAGGTTTGAGATTGTATTTTACTGTTTCATTTTGTCATTTTCCTGTATTCCCCTGGAAAAACTGAATGCAAGTCCTCAGTTGCTTCCTGAGTTGAGGATATGTGTCTGTACTGCAGGGAGTTTCTTCAGTTGGGTGGAGGTCATTAGTCAGGTCTTACCAGGCCCCTTGTGGTACTCAAACACTCCTCAAATGTGGAAAGTATGCTGGACAGGCCTTCAGCATACCTCATGTGTTACTGTGAAACTCTCAGCTGCCTGAGGTTGCTGCATGGTACTCTACCCAGTTCTGAGTGGTGTACCATGACTGAATAGCTAGACTGAGTATGCTATGCAGGCCTTGAGTTCATGCCATGTGGTGCTCCAAAGCTTCGAAGCTGCTTGGATTCACTGAGTTGGGCCCTATCAGGTTGCAAGTGAGGTACCAAGGTTGCATGGTTAGATAGTGTTTGCTGTGCAGGATTTTGCTTGTGCTACAGAGTGCAGATGATTCCCTGGCTACCCAGGGTTTCTGGGCTGAGCCCAACCAGGCCATGAGGCACCCACTTGAAGGTTTGAGGCTAATTGGAGATACTGGGCATGACCCTACCAGGTTCCAAGCAAGGTGCCAAAGTTTCATGGCTGTATCAGTTCATTGTGCTGGCCTTTGGCTCATGCCCTAAATTCTAAAATTCTTATACAAGGGATTATCCACCAATATGGATTTTCTCAAAGTGTCTAATTAGACAATGGAATTGCTTTTATCTCTCAGATTACTCAACAGGTATCCCTCAGCCTAATCACTTGATATCTACCCATACCATATCACTCACAATTATCAGGAAAACCAGAAAAGGCAAATGGTTTTCTAAAGACATACCTCACAAAATTCATCCTAGAGCTACATGTACCTTGGCGTCAACTACTTCCCTTAGCACTAACCCAACTCAGGGCAATTCATTGAGCTCCCACTTTCCTAAGCCCCTTTGAGTTCATCTTTGATAGACCCTTCCTACTTCACAACTTACCTACCTCACAAAAGCTTCCCTGTGTTGCTGACTATATCCCAATCCTCTCTTTCTTAGGCATCTTTTGCAACAATATGTTGATCTATGTCTCCCACAACAAATAAATAACCCAAAATTAGACCTTCCCATAACTCCCAGAGAATTACTGTATCTCATATACTCTAAACCAACAGGACTTCAACTAAGGTGGACAAGACCCCATCTGGTCATCCCCATGACACCAACAGTGGTCAAAGTCACCAGTCTTTCATCTTGGCTTCACATTACCCAAGCTAAGCACTACCCCAACACTCCTAACCCCAAACCCTCATCCCCAGAGTAGTTGCCACACCCTCTTTGTCCTACTTGTCTTTGCCTCACATATCCTTAACTCTCAATGGTCTGTTACCAACCATTCTTTCTTACTGCTTTTCTAGTACTAGTTTTTTTTTTTTTTTTTGACTGGGGATCAAACTCACAACCTTGTGCCTGCCAGGCAGGTGTTAGCACTAGTTCTTATATTTGCTGTTGCACTCTGGACAGTCTTTCCTAATGATACCAAAACACACTTTAGAATCCTATTTATTACTACAATTTTAGGCCTCAGCACCTTAAATTAACTAAAATGAAGCTCTCAATCTCACCCCCTTTTAGCTTTCCTAGTCTATTGCCCCAGACATATTTGACATCACTATCCCCATCACATGTCATTCAGCTTTACTTAACACACATTATAAACAAGAAGTGGTGTCTCCCAACCTACTAGCTTCTATGTGGTTCCCCAGTGGGTACCTCATCAACTTTATATAAAAATGAAAGATTATTTTGCCAGTCAGACCAGTCCACACACATCCCAACTTGAAGCTGCCCTAAAAAACTACTTCAATTCTTTTCTTTCTCCACAAACTTTATGCCAGAGTCAAAAACTATTATCTTGATGCTGGTCTATATTCCTGTGACCTTGAGGCTGCTATAGAAAACTACTACCATTTTTTTAATCTTAGCCTACCCTGCTCAACTAGTCTTAACTTACCCTCCACAACTGAACACATTCCACTTAACATCTAACCCCTCAACACCCCAATTAAAGCCAGTCCCCTCTCTCTATTTTCCCTATGAGTTCTTACAGTATCTCATTTCTTACCTTTGCCATCTTCAAAACTAATGGAAAAGTCTTTACAGTGGCCAACTACACATTCACCAATACACCTATCACTCTTCACTTTTCATACTGTCAACTATGCCCCTTCTCACAAACGGGATACAACCTCCACAACTGAAACTTTCACCACCTGTTGGCAATTTGGGTTCTTCTTAGCCCCCACCTCAATGATCTTAATGCCAATGCTATGTTTATATTCCAAATATAGGGTGTGAGACAACCAACCTTTATCATGTTGGTACCCCTATGGAAACAATTGTATCCCCACATTTCAGTTTCCTTCTCCAAGAAACCACTAATAAAAGACATCACTATGGACATACCTGTCAAAAGCACCTCCTTTTATCAGTACTCCTTTGGCAAAACTTGGGGGTATGCCTTTTATGACAGAATGGGACAGTACTCAGGAAGAAAAGGAGGATTCCTCATATTTTGCTCAACACCCATCAGAGTCCCAATACTAAGTGCCCTTACAAACACTGTCTCTTGGCCATAGCCCACAAAAAGACTGCTTTCCATTTTTTCTCTCTTAATCAGACATTTAAGGCTGTCTGCAACAATACAAAACATCACTGACTACTTAGTTCCATACCAACAAAACATATGCATGGCCTCATCCTTTACATGAAACAAATCACATTTACACACAAACACACATAACAAACTTATAGGACCACTTACCATCATTAACCTTCCAAATTTCTCTTACAACCTAACCTGCCTCCTAAACAACAAAAACACCACAAACACAGGTAAGCACTCTATCCTACTACTCCATCTTCATCCCCTGGGATTCCTCCACACCTCTCTGTCCAACTGAAGGCCAGTTCATATTCTGTACAAAAAGAGAATACACATGTCTCCCTGTAAAGTAGACAGGCACCTTCACTCTGTGTCTCCTGACACTCTCAAGGACAATTAACTCATATGATGTCATTGAGGCATCTTTCACATATGCAATACATAATCATGTCCTCCACCCCAGAAGACATACAGCAACTTGCATGCCTGTCCTTATAGGGCTAGGCATTTTTTGGCTATAGGCTTTGGAGGAACAGGCATGGGCCTAGCCACATACTCTACATAACTACATTACCAATGGTATCTAGAACTCAGACAACAGCTCAAGGAAGTCATTGCCTTGGTATGGACATTACAAATTGAAATCAGTAGCCTAGTAGCAGTTACTATCCAAAACCACTGAGCCCTTGATGTTTTGACAGATGAAAAAGGAGGTACCTGCACTGTGCTGAGAGAAGAATGCTTTTTTTTTGTCAATCAGTCAGGCATTGTGATGCATAAGGTAAAGAAAATCCACTAATATATTGCCTCCAAAACCAATGAGGCCTCTCACCAAGGCTTTTCTATCTGGTCTTCCCAAGGAGAATTGGCCCCCTACATTCTACTCTTGATAGAACCCTTCATTCTACTACTACTACTACTTATTATTATTATTATTAGTCTTAGCTCCTTGTCTATTTAAATTTTTTTCAAGATTCATTCAAATCAGGATATGAGCCTTCACTACCAGAGAAATCATCCTGGCTGAGATCCCTGGCACAAACTTCTACATGGACCTAACTAGTTACATCACCCTGATGACTACATCAGCCCCTACCATGATGTCCCTTGTCAGCATGAATCAATTTAAGAGAATCATCAACCCATAACAACTAAAAGACAGGAATTATGGGTTCCACTTGTATTGGACTCTGCCAGACTCAACATGGCAGCTGCTTAACATGGAACTAAGCTCCAAAACAACAGTATATCTCTCCTACACTAACTTCTGCATTCTTCTTGTCCCAAAATAAACTTCCCCCCTTCCCTTTCACACACATCCTAAAGGACTTCCCATCCTCTCCTGACACAGTAAACTGTCTATCCACAAAGTCTCCAACTCTATCCCACTCTCATAAAAGTAGCTCCCCAGCTTTTTCCCTTTTGAAGGTCCTTACAATCTTCTGCAGCTCTCTTGTACCAGCAATAAATACTTTTTTCTTATTGCTGTCTGTGTCTCTCGGCTGCCAAAACTCTAACAGAGACAATTTATAATTCCTGGCCTAATAGTTTAAAATAAACATGTGGATGGTGCTGGAACATAAAATAGGAAAAACTCTTGAAGACAATGGTGTAGGCAAAGACTTCATCCCCAAAAATCAAACTACATAGGAACTGTCACAAACAATCAACAACTGGGATCTCATCTTATTAAAAACCTTTTGCACAGCAAGGGAAACCACCAACAGAATGAAGAGACAACCTACATTGTTGGAGAAAATGTTTGCCAGCTGTTTCTCAAAAGGTTATTACTGAGAACATATTAAGAACTCACAAAAATCAATCCTCCAAGATTTGAAGACTCAATCCAAAAATGGGGAGATGAGATGAGTACTCATTTCTCTGATGAAGAAATACAAATGAAATAAATATGTGAAAAAATGTTCAATATCACTGGTCATTCTAGAGATGCAAATTAAACAACACTGAGATTCCACCTTACCCTGGAAAGAATGGTTAATATCTAGAAATCAAGCAGTAACGAATTTTGGTGGGGATATGGGCAGAAAGGAACACTTCTCCACTGTTGGAGTATAGACTGGTGCAACCACTGTAGAAATAAAGTGTGGAGATTCCTCAAAAATCTAGGATTGGATGTACCATTCAACTCAGCTATTTCCCTTCAGTATCTTCCCCCAAAAATTACATACATCATACCTCAGTGATATATGTGCACCCATGTTTATAGTAGCACAGTTTATAATAGCCAGTTCTTCAAAACAACCTAAATGCTCATCAACTGAGGGATGGATAAAAAAGATGTCTTTTTATATAATGGAGTACTACTCAACCATAAAGAAGGGTAAGCTGGAGACTTTTATAGGCAAATGGATGCAACTTGAGAACATTCTCATTAATGAAACCAATAAGATACACATGTGTAAACATTGTAGTCTCATTAGTGTGAAAAGCTGAAAGAAAAAATATATGTATATTTATATTAAAATAATTATACTACTGATTTCTCTGAGTTCACTGCAGAGAAAGATTTGTGCTAGTGTTGTTCAGACACAATATGTGCAGATGTCTTGTGCTGAGTGAATGATTTGGTAATGGCAATGTATAAAGTATATACCATTGTTGCCCTTGAAAGAGTTTTGCCCTAGAATAAATTAATATATGGTCATGGTGGTGGCCTAATGTGGCAGAAGGCCAAAGCAGAAATGCTTGCCCCTTACTTCTTCTTCTTAACCCCTAATTGCAACTCCTCTTCCTGTTTACATGTGCAGAAAATTCCAATCAGCTCCTTGCATATCACCAATGCCTACCCTAAGCCCCATGTACTGGTCAGAGAATACCAGGTTGCCAATAATCATGTAGTTCTCTCCATGTCCTCAGAATAAAGGCTACTTTTTACTTGTATTTTCTATCTTATTGCACCAAAAACCTAACATAATGGTGCTGTGTGACTCGGATGGCAGAGTATGTTAGCTCCAAGTTAAAGCTACCTAGCTGTGAACCACCATTTTTTTCCTGTGGGCCTGTTTACTTGCTGCCGGTAATCTGCATGCAACAGTGACCTTTCTCAGTCATCAAAGGCGAGCTACCTTTGATGGGGCTTTCTGTTTAATTTCCTAAAATCCACAAAATTGCAGTCATAAAACAAATCCTTACTGTCCTGGGACAGAGATACCAGTTTTCACAATCTTTAGCCATACAGCCTGGGGCAAAACTGTTTTTTAAAAATTTTATTTAAAGAGAGGAGAAAAATAAAGCAAAACAGAAAAAAGGGTACAAACAATACAGAATTAAAAAAAATGAACAGTAAGAAATCACTAGTTGCTACATTACATATTGCCCCCTGGATGCAGTTGTTCAAGTTACAAAATCAAAGCATACAAAGTGGACATTCGAATAGTGAGGTTGCAAACAGCTCCATTCTCTGACCCAACAAAAACTTAGCAACATAATTATCATTCCTACAGCCTTAAATATACATGCAGTTATATCCTTTAGAGCACCTGGTTTTCCTCCTTTTGCTTTTTAAGTCCATTATCTGTTTAGTTATATCATTTTTCAGGTTGCTCAGTACATGCTGATCTGTTTTGTTGTTGTTGTTTACTTTTAAAACTTTTTATTTATTATTATTTTTTATTTTATTTATTTACTTTATTTTGAAGGTAGTAAAATACAGCAGAACAAGACAGGATATAGCCAACTGAGGTAGTGCAGTGCAATTGGCACAGAACCGGTTGCAGAAGATTGCCAGCACAGACCCGGAAGGCTTTGGGACCATCGATCCCGGCAGCTGGGTGCCTGCCCAGCCCCCTTGGTTCATTGGACTAGGCTCCAGAGGTTCCGCAGGCTTGAGTGGACTGTGCCCAGTGACCTTCATTCAACCAGGGGAGCCAGACCCACAGAAGGGGGAGCCAAGCCGGCAATGCATGCTGCTAGGTGAGTTCTAGATCACCAACACAGACCCAGAAGGGTTTGGGACCATCGATCCCGGCAGCTGGGTGCCTGCCCAGCCCCCTTGGCTCACTGGACTGGGCCCCAGAGGTTTCGCAGGTTTGAGTGGACTGCACCTAGTGATCTTCATTCAACAAGGGGAACCAGACCAGTGGAGGGAGAGCCAAGCTGGTGCTGCATGCCATGTGGCAAGTACCAGCTCACCAGGGCAGACCCAGAAGGGTTTGGGACCATCGATACCAGAGGCTGGGTGCCTGCCAAGCCCCCTTGGGTCATTAGACTGGGCTCCAGAGGTTCCGCGGAATTGAGTGGACTGCACCCAGCAACCTTCATTCAACCATGGGAGCCAGGCCTGCCAAAGGGGGAGGTAAGCTGGTGCCACGCCATGAGGTGAGTTGCAGCTCACCAGAGCAAGCCCGGAAGGGTTTGGGACCATTGATCCCAGAGGCTGGGTGCATGCCCAGCCCCCTTGGGTCATTGGACTGGGCTCCAGAGGTTCGTGGGCTTGAGTGGACTGCACCCAGTGACCTTCATTCAACCAGGGGAGACAGGCCCACCAAAGGGGGAGCCAAGCTGGTGCCGCATCATGAGGGAAAGCTTTGGAAAATTGTTGGAAACACGGAAATACATGGAAAATGACAAAATGAAAGACCAAAATGAAATCTCAAACCTCCAGCCCATCCCAAGAAAACCTAGGGGCCATGTACATTGAAGAAAATGCTACACATACACATGAAATGTGTAAAACGATATCAACTGAAATAAAGAAGCAAGTACAGGAAGCTATGAGGGAAGTCAGAAATATTCTCCCAGGTAAAAGAAGAAATGATAAAAATAGTGAAAGAAATACTGAACGCCTCCAACAAAGACACAGCTAAACAATTAGAGGAACAAAGCTAAATGATAGAATCCCTGAATGAACAGTTTAAGAGACAAACAGAATGCCTTAAGCAGATTCAAAGAGATATACAACAGGAAATCAAAAACTAATGAAAGTTGCAAAAATCACCTCAACGAAAGTGAAGATAGAATCTCAGACCTTGAAGATAAGATTGCAGTTAGTGAACAGGAAAGGAAAGATCTTCTAACAATAACAAGAAATCTGGAAATAACAATTCAAGAGCTGCAAGATGATGCAAAGAAAAACAATATAAGATTAATAGGGATAAAAGAAAAAGAAGGGGAAAACGTAAATGATATCAAGAGGCTATTTACAGAAGTATTAGCTGAAAACTTCCCAAACATGAATATGGAAACTGACATATGGATTAGTGAGGCATATAGAACTCCAAATAGCCATAACCAAAACAAAACTACATCCAGATATATAATAATCACCATCCCAGAAATCCAACATAAGAAAAGAATATTAAAAGCTGTTAGAGAGAAAAGACAGGTCACCTATAAAGGAAAACCTATCAGAATCACAGCAGACTTATTAACACAAACAATGAAGTCAAGAAAAGCATGGAGTGAAGTTTTTCAGATCCTTAAAGAAAACGACTTCCAACCCAGACTGATGTACCCTGCAAAAGTTTCCTTCAAAATGGATGGAGAAATAAGATACTTCCATGAGAAGGAACAGTTGAAGAACTTCATGGTCACCAAACCAAACCTACAAAGAATACTGAAAGACATTCTAGATACACATAGGAAAAAAAAAAAACCACTAAGCAAGACAGACAATTAAACAGAATGGAAAGTTAAGATACAACATCAGAAAGATTACATGTCAACAATAAACCAATATATGACAGTTATAACCATTAATGTAAATGGCCTCAATTCACCAATTAAAAGAAACCGACTGGCAGAATGGATCAAGAAACAACATCAATTCATATGCTGTGTAGAAGAAACCGAAAAGGAAAGTCATAGACTGAAAGTCACAGGATAGAAAACAATACTCCATGCAACAGGAACTAAAAAAAAAAAAATGGGGGTAGCTATTCTGCTTGCAGACCCTGTGAACTTCAAACCAAGAATGGTCCGAAGAGATAAAGAAGGTCACTACATACCAGCTAGGGAAAACTGCAAGAGGAAGTGATAACAATCTTAAATATATATGCACCAAATTCCAGAGCACCCAACTACACAAAGCAAGTATTAACAGAAACGAAAAATCAAATAGGCAATAACACAATTATAACAGGGGATTTTAACACACCATTGACACAAAGGGATAAATCAACTAGACAGAAAATCAGCAAAGAAATAACAGAACTGAATCATACCTGTGAACAAATGGATTTGATAGATGTATACAGAGTGTTCCATCCAACAATGCCGGAGTCCAGCTGCGGCAGGGCTAGGGTTTCCCAAAGGTGGTCAGGGAGTCGGCGACTGAGAGACAGAAAACACTGCACACCAGTCTGTGAGTGAATCTGAATCCCCTTTTATTTTTTAGAAGCTGGAATATATATTTGCAAACCCTGGCAGCAACCCCCAGCCCCAAGCAGGAAAGGCGCCAGTCCCAGGGCCAGGCAGGGACAATCCCAAACAATAGGTGTTAATTGACCTCAACTCCAAGCAGAAGGCGCCCCAGGTTCAGGGCAATAGGTATCAATTAACATTTTAATCTTGACATTTAGCAAGCCATCATACCCAGACGCCTGCAGGAGGAAGAGATGTGTGAGATTATTAGGCCACTCCCTGCATTGCTTTCCTTATCATTTTTGGGAGTGGCAGTCCCTGCAAGGACAGCGGCCTGTCTTAGGTCAAGGACTCTTCACATGTACCCAACCAGGCCTTACCCGTCATGGGCCTGCAGGACAGCAATTGGTCCTGTGCCTGTCTTAGGCGGCCGGTGGCGTAACATATGTGTCCTAGTTGCCCGTCTTTGGCTGCCTGTCCAGTGTCTCAGGGCAGTTGTCTCACAGGAATTTTGTAAATCCTCCTCCATGA